>VXAY01004090.1:505167-518982 GCA_013399855.1 Oxyruncus cristatus
GGAGGGACGCGGGGGCTGATGGGGGCGGACGGGGAGAGGGCGCGGGCTGAGGGGAGAGGGTCAGCGGGTTACCCCGAGGACTGGTCCTCCCCCCGCCGCAGGGAGGGGGAGTCCCCGCGTCCCGACCGCCGGTGCAAAGTCCGCGCTCAGCCCCGCCGCCATCGAGGAGCCGCCGCCATTCGCCGCCCCGGCAACCATCGCCCCGGCCCGCCCCCGGCCCGCGCCCAATCGGCCACCGCCATGCTGGGCCGGTGGACAGCTGCCCAATCGGAGGTGGCCTCTGAGGGCCCTGGGTCATGTGAGCGGGCAAGATGGCGGCGCCCAAGAGGAGGGCGTGAGGTGGGCGGAGCCATGTTGTGGGCGGTGGGGCCGGGACGGCGGGAGCGGCCGGGCGGGGGCAGCGGCGGCGGGGCCGGGTGTTCCCGGGCAGCTCAAGGTCGGAGCCTGAGGCCGACGTTGCCGCCGGGAGGGTGAGTGCGGGGCGGGGGCTGGTAAGGCTGGGGTTTGAAGGTCGGGGGTGAGGGCACTATCCTGAGCTGGGGGCTTTGCGAGGCTTGGGGGCCTCCAGCTCCGTGCGAGGATCAGAGAGAGATGTGTGTGCAAGACGTGTGCGAGGGTCAGGGAGCGGTGGGTGGTTACAGGTCCGTGACGCTGTGTCTACTTTACCCAAACCACAGGTTTGGAACCTCCTGAGACGGCCTGGAGTGATCCCGGTGAGATCCTGCCCGCTTGTCCTGCTTTCTCTGTTCCTGCATCCTGCCAAGCGCCGACTGGAACAGGCACAGTCCTATAGATAGGGCTTACAACTCAGCCTTCACGTTATAAAAGTAACTTAAGGTAAGTATGACTGGCAAAGTGAGTCTGGGAGAATTTCCTCTGGGGTTAAATGTTTAGAAAACAAGCATTTGAATCACTAAACACCAGGTTTAATCGAGAATTTTGGGTGTGGGTTGACCTCAGCTGGTTGCCATGTAGCCACCAAGATGCTGTGTTGCTCCCGCTCCTCAACAGGACAAAGAGAAGGTATGAATAAAAGCTCATGGGTTGAGATAAGGACAGGGACATCACTCACTAATTACCATTATGGTCAAAATAGACTAAACATTGGGAAAATGTAATACATTGTCAATCAAATCAGAGTAGGGTAATGAGACATAAAGCCAGACCTTTAAAACACCTTCTCTCCACCTCTCCCTTCACTCCTGACTCTCTACCTCCTCTCTCTGAGCAATGTAGGGTGGTGGGGAATGGGCATTGTTGTATCAGGTCATCACATGTTGTCTCTACCACTCCTTCCTCCTTGCACTCTTTCCCTTCTCCAGTGCAGGGTCTCTCCCATAGGAGGCAGTTCACCACAAACTTCTCCAACTTGAGTCCTTTCCACAGGCTGCAGTTCTCCATGAAATGCTCCACTCTGGGACCCTTCCACAGGGTGCAGTCCTTCAGGAGCAGCCTGCTCCAGAGTGGGTCCCCCACAGGCTCACATGTCCTACCAGGAAACCTGTTCAGAGTGGGCTCCTTTCTCCATGGGGCCTGTGGGGAACCTGCTCCAGTGCAGTCTACGCACAGAGTCGCAGCATCCTTCAGGCTCTGGCATGGGATCCTCCAGGGGCTGCAGGTGGATCACTGCTCCACCATGGACCTCCATGGGCTGCGGGAGCACCTCTTGCCTCACCATGGTCTGCACCATGGGCTGCAGGGGACTCTCTGCTCCAGCACCTGTAGCAGCTCTACCTCTCCGGCTCCACTGACCTTGGTATCTGCAGGGCTGTTTCTCTCACATTTTCTCACTCCTCTTTTCCAGCTGTTCCTGTGCAGTAGTTTTTACCCTTTCTTAGCTGCATTATCCCACAAACGCTGCCACTTGTTGAGGTTAGCTTTAGACTTGGCCAGCGGCAGGTCCATCTTGGAGCTGACTGGAACAGCTCTGACAGACATGGGGGAAGTTTCTGGCATCTCAGAAGCCACCCCCACAGCCCCCCAGCTACCAAAACCTTGCCTCACAAACCCAATACAACTGACGTGGTATATAAGTCTCTGGCTAAGAGTACCAATAAAGAAAGTCCTTATGTGTGGAATATAAAAGCAGAGTAGGTATGTTGATAATTTCTTTAAATCTTTACAAAGTATGGATTTATTTGGGGTTTTTTTCCTTACAGTTCTGTTTGACAGTTAAGTCAATTTAAACCTGGAGTATTGCCATGCAAAATAGGAAATACATTTGTGATTCATGGTCCAAAGAGTCTAAATATTTATTTGATTCATACTGGGGCTGTGTAACTTTGGTTACTTTTGTTTATTTTTTTCCTTATGATCCAGGACTTCAGGATGACAGGAAAAGAGTTTCTTGAACTAGATTCTCCACAGCAAAGTCTATATTTGGAAAGACTCAAGCGGATGGAAATCATACAAAAGATGTTAAATGAGCTTCCTAAAGCAGATCAGTAAGTGCTGGTAAAATAAGTGAAGATAAGTGCATCAAACATGTCAAGTCTTTTTGGAGGCTTTTCTTTTTCCTTACTCTCGTATTACAAATTTTCTTTGCAGTTACAAAAATACTTAATTGTAAAGATGCTTGTTAGTGCCCAGAAGAGAGAACTTGTTGTATGTTTTTCCAATATGGTTAGTTCAGTGTTAGTTCAGGTCCTGTCCAGCTGCTTTCTGGTATGTGCTCCCCAATGCTTAAGGTTCTGCAGTGGCTGATCAGCCCCGACAGGCTCTGAGCATTCACATAGTGCTGTGCTAGAGCTGATACATTTTCTAGGAAACTGAAATGTGATTCTGCTGGAGTCATCTTGTGTCCAGCAGGGTTGGCCTGGGGCCAGAACTGAGTGAGTGACAACCTGCTGGTTTCTGCATTTCGTTCTGCACTGCTTCCCGTTTCAGGAAGGCGAGACTGAGGTATCCAGGTGGTGGTGGTGGAGGAGTCAGCTGGAGTCCTGCAGGCTCACCGGCAGGGTTCTGTACAGCACAAAGCCAGCTAAATGATTTCTGGGCCTCACAAATGACCTTTTTATTTTGTGATACTGCATTTCACTGCAAAACATTACCGGACCTGAGCCGGTTGTTAGGAGCCTTTTGCATGCGTGTATCAGCTTGGATAAATTCTGTATAAATTAGAGTAATTGGAAGCTTATTTTATTTATATATTTTTTAATAGGACTGAATTGCTGGCTAAACAAACTGCTGGTAGTAACACAGGGCCTCCCCACACAGGTGAGAAAGAAAAGGGTGCAACTTTGCATAGGATCTGCTGCCCTCACATTCAACTTGCAACACTCCTTCTTCCCCAGGAGAGCAGGGGAGGCAGATACCTCAGTGGTAATGTGATAATGTCTGGATAGAAACTGTGGTACTTAAGGCCTTCGGGGCCTTGGGAAAAAGTAGTTGCCAGTCCTGGCAGGACTATAGGCTTGTATATGCAGAGGGGAGCTCACTAATGGCTGGAAGGGAAGAGCAAACACGCTGCAGTCCGACTGAGAGAGTTCCTGTTCACCAAAGTGATTGTTTTTAACATTAGGGAGCTTGTATTTAAAGCAAGCAAACAAAACCCCAAATCCCAGTGCTTCCATCCTTTCTTTCTTTCCTTCTGTGCAGTGTAGCAGTTCTGTACTTCACCAAGCCTAAGCAGTTTCTGCTGGTCCTGAGTAAATTAATTTGGTCTGGTTTGGATACTTAAATATGCTGCTAAAATTTTAATCTCTGTCCTCCACATTTATGGATGTGCTCCCTTGTGTTTCACTGCCTGTGACTGTAAACATTCCAAGAGAATGAAATGGCTGGTTTGCAGCAAGTACTCTGTGGACATACCAAGAATGATGTCCAGTACTGGGAAAAGGGTGATTTGAAGAGCAAATTTCTTTGAAAACAAAGCACAAAAAAAAAAAATAACTCCTAAATAAGGGCAAGAGAAGAGTTCTGACCAGTAAAGTTCTTTGGCTCTCTCCATATAGCATCAGAATTAAAATGTTAGTAGCTTATTTTTGTCTTTGAAAATCTTGTATATACTGAGAATTAAGGTATTTTCCTCTTCAAAATGAGAAATTGTTGGTGTCTTTGATGTCAGATGTTTTTAATGTTTTAAGTTTTGCACATCTCTGAAGTATTTTCTGTACAATTTTTTTCGGTGCTTAATGTTACTCTAAGCATTAAAATACAGAAGAATTTTAAGTAGACTGATTTTTATTTTTTTTAAATTATGTATTTTAATTGCTAAATGGCTTAAAGGTTGTCACTTCTTATAACTAGAAGTAAATATGACATTTGACCTAGCATAAATTTTGTGATTGGTTAAGCATTTTATTTTCTTTGGGGCTTTAGCGATAAATACTATTTTAAAAATCCACTTCTAACATAATAATATTGCTACAACCTCAGAATCAGAGTGCCTTCCAGATAATTGCTTTGCCTGGCTACAGTTGCCATTCTGTAAATTTTAGATTTGTGGAAACCTAAAGCAAAGAGTTGTTTCCACTAACCAGATTGTGCCAGGTATAATTCTAAAGATAATGCATAACTTCCTTCTGTCAGTCAAATGAAGTTACATAAATTTGCTCATCAGCCCTGTAAAATTGGCACGCTTGCCTGTTCCTTCTCTTGTGTTACCTGCTGGGATGTGATGTACTAAAACAGGAACTGTTTGTTAAATGCTGCTGACTCTCTCTGACCGCTTTGTTCTATTCTGCCTTCACCCTATTACAGATTGCAACATGAGTAGTTGCTCTAAACCATATGTTTAAAATATCGTAGATAACAGAATCCGGTCCCTCTGTTATCAAGGGAGAAATAGAAGCTCCAGTTCTGTAAACCAGTACATTGGACTTCTGTAGCCTTTAACTGGCAAGGTAGGACCTTAAATCCACGTCTTCCTTGCACACAAGGAAAGCTTACAGCCCATCAGCATACAGGTTCACTACAAATGATCGCCAGCAGCTGCTGAGATCATTATTGCAAAGTATTAGTTGTCCCACCTGATCTGTTCTGTAAGCTCTTATGTTAAAACTAAACCTATACTTTTGGGTATGCAGGCTATGGCTGATTACAGGAACTACCTGTTATTCTACCTACATGTTTTCTGAAAAGAAATTAAGAAATATTCTCCTTAGAAACATGCTGATTAGGAGAGCAAATTTAATGAGGCTTCCATTAGCTGGAATAAACTAAAAAAAAATCGTAGAAAAGACCTCTCAGCCTTTGTCATTTCACTCTTAAAGTGTGTGTAAACTGGGGCATGTAACAAAGGATGCTGTACTAGTTGTTTTTGAAAGTAATTCCTCTCTATTTTGCACTTCTGAGAGATTTACCTCTCTTGCCCCTTGTTGTAGGATATTCACAAAAGAATTGTAACACTGAGTAAGCTGTTTTATGGTTCTCAGTTGCTAAAATGACTTTCCTTCTTTCACAGGAACCTTTGTAATCATGGATCATACTTCCTAGCAGCAAATTCAAGCTTATGTGGTTTAGCAGCAAATAACTTCTTCAGGAACATCCTAAATATCAGACGGGCTTCCTTGGTGTCCGCTGTGCCAATGGCTGTTATTCCGTTCCTTTCAACAACAGCAGTTTATGAAATTTTTGTGCGTGGCCCTTTATTTTCAGGTAAAAACCTCTCTATTCCTTTGTTTTCGAAAGGGCTTTGCTTTCCGTCCACAACATAACACTAGAGGAGCATTTCTTCCCTGCAGAGCAGTGCCCTTGAACTGTTGTGGTCTTGAAAAACCTCAGTTTGTAAAGCATTGTTTGCAAAACAGTGCATTGGGCAGCAGTGAGTTCTTGAGGTGGAGTGGGAAAGGAGATACATATTTATATAGATTTATAAAAATAATTGTTATGCATGACTTGTTTTCAGATTTTTCACTCAAAGTCATGTAAAAGCAACTGCAACAAAGCAGTTCAGTTTCCCCGTTTGTACAATTTTATTTGAAGGTCAGCTTTAGAGTGATAAATTCTTTGTGGGTTGGAATGGGAGTGATTTTGTTTTGGGGTTTTTTTTGTTTTTTTTTGCAAAAGGAAGAGTTTTCTTTTCATAATTTCTTGTGTGCCTGTACAGCGTGGCAGTTTTCTGTCGGGGCCTCTTTCCATGTTCTTGCACACAGCTTATAAATTGATGTGGTGGATCTTGACTGAAATATTGTTTGCCATGCAGGTCAGCTGAACTGTGAGGTCTGTGCTGTGGTCAGAGGAGGATTAGTAGGGGCTGTTGTGGGTGCTCTCTATCCTGTTTTCCTGGCTCTCCCCTTGAATGCAAGCCTTGCAGCCAGGTATGTCTTATTAACCTGCAATGAGTGAAATGTATTTATTGGTTAAATCTTCAGTTCTTAGAGTAAATTCTGTGGAAATTTAGTCTGTGCACACCTGTCTTCTTGTAGGCATATTAAGGTCATCTAATTACAAGGTGAAGTTCGTAAGAGCTACACCAAGCCTCCAAAATGAAACAAGATCTGCAAAGCAATCCACTGTGAAGTGCTTGTATTTAATTGGAACCCTGCAAGTCACCCACGATGTGCCTGGGTGTGGGCAGTGGTGGCTGCCATCTTGCCAAGCAGTGAAGATGGCTGGACAGCTGAGACCTCAGTGACTCTGCGCAGTGCCTGGCAGACAAACTCCCTGGCAGGTGTCATTGTGTGTAATTCAGAGCACAGCAAGGCTTGGCGAGACTCATAACAGGGTCAGGATGTTTTACAGCATTTATCCAGAGAGCTCAGCACCACCAGGTGAATTTAACTTAGGAGAGGAAGGAGAGAATGACTATCTACCTAAATATTTATGATGTTAAATCTTGACATTTGCATGGGAAAAAGAAGTAAGTTTCTGTGCCCTTTTATGTTGTTTAGGTACATGTCATCTCCCTTGCCAGGGAAAGAAAACGCAGTACGATACTGGCTCACAGTCACTCAGCCTGTCTTTAGAAAGATGAGTCTGGGTGTACTGGTACAGGCTCTAACTGGATTATATCTTGCCACTAAACACCACGGAATATATGTCAAAATACTACAGCAGATGCACCTTAGCAGGGATCCTGAAGAGCTACAATAACTTTTCAATTGCCTTGGATAAGTAACCATAATAAATGAGGAAAAGAAGTTGTTGCTTTCTGTCTTTTTTTAATAGAAAAACAAAGACTCTGCACTGACACTTTTCAAGTTTGGAACTTAAATGCAGGTTAAGTTTTTTGTTATGCCCAGCTTAGAGTATACACTTGAATAACAGCATTTATAGACAGGTGTGTTTCTTTAGAAATGGGGGGAAAAAAACCCCATTTATACTGCCTGCTTAGTGTTTGGCTCTAAGGTGATGCTTCATCTTTTAGAAGCTGTTAAAATGAGTATTCTTGAAAAAGGAAGCTTTTTCTTCATAATGCAAACCACAGAGTTTGTGGGGTTTTTTTGTTTTGTTTTTTTTTAAAAAAGGGAGGATCAAGGCAAGGGGTTTACAGATATTCTCAAAATCTGAGTATTCTTGTCCCTTTTCTCCATTCTGCTAGCACAAAATTTCTGTCACAAGATTACCACCTTTAGGCTGTTATGAGGGTCATGCTGTACACTGAACATTCTTATCACAGAGCAATCAGAGTGATACTCTGTGTCAGGCTTCCCAGCATATGTATCAAGCAACCAAAAAACAGTCTAGTCAGAGCACACTTTGTCCTTATTTTGCCTTGAAATTACTCTTTTCCTGAAGGATGGAAGTGTGTCAAGAGGCCTCCAAGGGCTGTTGTTACTGTGATACCTCAGCTACCTCTAGTTCTAAGACCAGTGGTCTAAAGAAATGCATTTACAAGTCAGGCGTGTCTAGACACTGGTGACTGTGTGTTCTAGAGCCATATAAAAGTGCCAGGAGGACCTTCTTCACAGAAGGGGTTGTTAAGCATTGGAATGGATGGCCCAGGGGGGGAGGTGGGAGGCACCATCTCTGGAGGTGTTCAAGAAATGACTGGATGTGGCACTTAGTGCCATGGTGTAGTTGAGAATTTGGCGATTGGTCAAAAGTTGGACTCCATCTTTTCCAACCTAAATGATTCTATGATTGTAAAAAATATACAATTACTGGTCAATTCATGTACACTTCTGTAAAATTCTGGTATCCCCTGAGATGCATGTGGAAATGCTTCTTAATTAGAATTAAGAATTCAGCATTGAGACTAATTGAATTGGATATTACGCTGTAACACTGATGAAAAATGTACTAAGGAGCTTCATCATGTTTATCTACCTTTTCCTTAAAAATTTGTCATTACAGCAAGAAAATCACACACTCTATTTCTCTATAACCAGGAGTAGCAGCCTGATTTGTACTGGGAAGCAGCAAACACAGACTACCTGTTGTTACAGAGATGGTTCAGTTTCCCTTGATTCAAAGTATTGCTGTGTCATGTGGGGTTCCCATACTGGTCTGCATCTAAACAGAGAGTGGGGCCTTACCTTAACTACCCTGACTTTGGAGATTCTCACGGAGCAATTATTTTACATGACAGTGAATTGTCATATGTCCAGAAGCCATCAGTCTTTAACCAACAGAACCACTTACCTGTGACAATAAAAACATAAACGTGTTATTTTGCAGTAGTGTCTTTAAGAATGGCTGTGACTGGCTCAGTGATTATTGCGTCTGTTTCTGATGCTGGATATCAACTTTACAATCTATTCCACAGCCCCCTGCAAATGATACATCCATCTTCCTGGTACATACCCTAGTCCCGCTCTTGGCATCCTCCTGCTAATGAGCACAGAATCATTTCTCCACAGAAATTATTCCCCACATCTACATATCCCACTTCAACAAACTGCAGAATCAGCAGCTGGCAATATGCAATTTTGGTACAGGGTGTTCTTTAAACAGAGTCCATTTGAACAGCTCCCATACCTAACATATCCTTCAGACACTTTACAGTGTAATAGTAAATACAGTCCTATAACCAGAATATTGCTGATTCCAGCAGAAAAGCTCTTTAAAAGCTCTAGAAAACTTGGAATTTTAAAAATCACTAAATATACAAAAGGCCTTTGTGTTTTGCAAAAGATTCCTCTGTTTCACAGGGAAAACTGATTACAATTTTGACAAATGGCACAAGAAATCTGATAATTTGGAAGTACGAAGAGATGCCAAGTATTGGAACAGGGCTTCCTATATTTCCTCTGATATCATCTCTCCAGGCATCTACAGATTGCAGAAGCACCGATTTGTTTTTTCCTCCCAGATGCTGCAAAGCTCTTCAGAGGAAAGAGAGAGAAGTTAATTTAGAACAGTACTAAGAGTCACAGCACCAGAATCAAACTGTTAAGGACTAAAGGAGAACTCAGCATTAAATTGTTTCCCTATTTAAATGCTTTAAATGCTTCTTTGATTGACTCTAGGGTGGAGAAATACTCAAAAATGTAGGTAGCACAGCTACGCAGCTGAACACTGGCACCACTTGGTTCTGTGGTATGAAAGTTTAACAAACACATATTCCAGTGCTGAACAGGGTACTTTCTACAACTACAGGCCAAAAAGGCAGAGCATGCCAGTATGCTTTTACATTTTTACACTATTTTTTGTGAAATGTTCCTTTTCATCAAGCTGCAGACCACTTTCACTAGAATGCCTGCATGTGGAAAGTGCTATTTTAAACTGTCCTACAAATAAAGCATTTAAGATGAACAGAAATCAAGAAGTACAGTGCATGCCTCACTCTGGAGCTCTGAAAATGTTCTGTCCTTTCAGCACTGTCAAACCTTTTGTTTCAAACACTCACTCCACTGTTTAGTGTGGAAATACCAATTTGATGAGATTGTGATTCAACAGCATATTAACTAGTCATCAAACTTCAGAGCCTAAAAATAGGACAGAAAGCAGGAAGGTGCCAATAGACCACAGAAGGGTTTCTGTAAGTATTTTACTCCTCCATAGTATACTGATCAAACATATCCATATTTAAAAGAAATCAAAAAAGAAAAACAACTGTAAAGCACAAGAAGTGCTGATTCTCAGAAATACAACTCTATCTGCAGTTCAAGGAATAACACTTTTGTCCTTACCACAAAATTATCTTTAATACAGATGAGCAAGAACATTTCTCCTGCATATCCTGATCCATTTTATCTTGTTTTCAGTGGATGACCCACAAAGAGAGCAGAAACAGCATTTTCCTTTATGTTTTCCTACTTTGTTTAATGAACCAAGACATCAATGAAAAGATGAAAAAACATTTGAGCCCATAAACTGAAAGATCAACAAGTCTGATTTTATTATGATATTGTATTCTTATCTGGATGGCACATAATTACAAGGAAACATTTACAATATATTTTCAAGTATTAAGTTCTGTCATTTCAAGGCTTTCACTTCAAAAAGCTACATTAATAATACACCATACAGGTAGTACAGTCAAGAGTTTCAAATAGCTTCCTCCCCACTATTTGGTTTAAATATGATTCAGTAGGCACTAGAAATGCCTGCAGCCACTGACTTTCTTGGGACTTAACCTTGTTCTTGTACCACAGTACATCATTTTGCATGTCAGAAAATCAGCTGCTCTCAGACACAGCTCCCAGGTTGTGTCACGACAGAGTGACGTGCAGGTTCACAGAGAGACCAGAAAAACTGGGTCCCTGACCCTGCCATTTAGCAGTGATGTGACAAGAAAGAATGCATATTTAACTTAAAAGACTTCTACACTGAAGTAACTGTGAAAATGCCTCTGTAACATCCCCTACTATGTTAATGTTTTCCTTTTTGTCAATAAACTGCAAAATAAAGCATGTTCATGAAATCTGAGCTAGGCAGGTTGAGCCTAGGTTGAATCTAAATTATTTCCATCTTGCATATCAGTCAGTGCAGGTCCTGGTGGTTAACTCTGACTCCTGTGGCACGGGTACAACCCATCAGTTACAGCAGTTACCCAGTTTAAGACTGAAACTTTGAACAGCCCTGCTGATCCACCAGAGGCGTAAGGTAACATATATCCCGCTAAGTCTCTTTTGTGCTGGCAATATACCCTGAACAGATGGAATTCTGCATACAGTAGAGTAAAACCGGTTTGATAGGATATTATCTTCAAAAAAAAAAAATCTTGAATGACAGTAAATGATCCCAGCATTCAACTTTTTTTAACCAAAGACAGCAAAAGCCCTGTTACCTCTTTATTCTCATTTCTTATACTACCTTTTAAAATAAAGCAGGAAATGTGGCCAGCAGCTGGTCCCGTCTCTTCTGCCCCAACACAGCTGAATCCACTTTAGCATAAAGAAAAACAAGGATGCTAAATACACATATACTTTATCACACAGTGATGTTTCACAAAGAAAATCAAACTCCTTTTATACTGATGGAACACGTGATAGGGTCTAGCACCAATGAAGCAAATGACTGGGAGAAAACACTTTCACCTACTTAGCCTTAAACACAAAATTTAAGGCTTTAAGAAACAGTATTTCAGAAACACTAAATAGATTTTTTTCTTAAGAATAAATGAAACTGATTTGGAAAGTATTCTTTGTGAAACCTCACTTTACATATTATCATTTCCACAAACCTTCTTCCCCCAACTGACATACATTTAAACAACCTAAACATTGTAATACAACTGAAAAAAGAACCCACTCATCTTTTATGATAGGGAGAAACACTGACTAGTACAAGAAAACACACACTATTTGTTTGTCAAACTATTCTTCTTCCTATCTCAGTTAATTGTGGAGCATTTTTCAAATCATTAGCCTCAAGATACGTATTTGCTCATCTCCAAACTGTGCTTAATTGTATCAAGTTATAGATTTCTGGATACTGTAGGAGGCTAAATTAAGAACTCTACAGTAAAATTAAGCACATGCATATACACGCATTTTTTTTTAGACTTTAAAACTACTCTGAAGTAACGTAGGAATTTCAGTGTGCATGGGCACAGAGATTTACTTATAGGAAGATAAACTAACGAGTTACTTCGATGCACTGCATTCTTCAAACCCAATTCTCTTTAGAGGTCCATGCAAAAGATTGGCTCCTCTACATGAGGATTTCACTGTACAGATTTAACCATTGTTCAGGTTCTGTTTAATCAGACATAACCCTGCATCGTGAATTAGAGCAAGCTAGAGAAGGACTTTTAAAAGGTACCGTGCATCCCTAACACTGGGCAGTATTTTAAACGAACAGGTCACACATAATTTTTTTAATTCAATTAAAAAGCAATTTACTTACACTTTTGGGACAGTCCCCTGTGATTAAAGCTATAAATGCACATCCCCTTTATTAGCATATTTTCCCTTTTCAGCTCATCAGGTACTTGGTTTAATAGAAAATTTCTATTTCAAATGGCATTAGCATTTTTTTAATTCAAAAGATAGCTGTGTAGCAAAGGCTATGTAGCAAATGTTTCAGTTTCAAAAAGGAAAAGGGGAAAACAGCTAATGAGAATGATGTGATTGTAGCCTTCACTATTAGTTACCATCCAGAGCTAGAAACGTTTCGGCAGAGTAGGCCAAGGACCAGATAAATTATTTCCTGAACCAGTCATTACAAGAGACTGGGATAAGCAAAGCAAGCTGTCTGATACCGCATTATGGGAATATATTGATCCTTACCAGGTTGCGAGGTGGAAAACGACTGTTCTTTAACCCCTACACAACGGAGCCTGGCAGGGCAAGCACCTAAAAGAGAAACTGTCAGAGAGGTTTTAATAGTAATGTATAACTGAGATGCAGTACAATCTTATATGCATGCTTTCTTTTGCCGATCATTACTATTTTCTTAAGTCTGTCCAGTGACGATGGAGTTTTTGGTTTGGTTTTCTAAGCAAGCATTTTCGGCTCCTCAGGAAAGCAGGCTAGATAGACATTATCTGACTCAAGTACGGGTAGTCAGCGTTATCTTTACTGCGAAGCGGAGCCGAGCACACCTTCATGCATCGGGTCGGCATGATCTTTTCACCCAAGTGCTGCGACCGGGCTCTGGCGGCACCTCCGCGTGTGCACCACGCGTGTCAGTCTGCACGACCACTGTCGCACTGCTGCACGCAGCTCTGCGCGACTCCTAACGCCAAACAGGCTCACACCACTACCGTCCACACGCCAGATTCACAGCACCTTGAACCAAGGCCACCGTCTGGCTCCCAACGTGCCGTTCGAGAGGATTTTTTTCTGTTACCCTGGCCACTTAAGTGTCAGGTCTCCCTTCTCTGCATCTCCCCCAATACCACCCCATCACCACTGTATTGATTCTTTTCCTCCGCACCATCGCCTGTTTCCTCCGCCGCGACGCGAGGCCCTTAGGGGTGAGAACCCCACGAGTACTTGCAGCAGGTACTTGACCCTACATTTTGAAGGAGGCCGCTGCCCGCCGAGCACAGATGGAGCAGAACTCCACCGACACCTGATCCCGGTCCACGTGCAGGCAGATCCCGCCGGGGGCCGCCCACTCCTCCTCCGCCTCAGTCCCCACGGCTGCCTCCTCCAGGCCGCGGGGCCGGGAGCTGGGCAGCGCGTAGTCGTGGTCGTGATCGCTGCTCTCGCCGGCGGGCTGGAGGTGCTGGTGCTGGCGGCGGGGGCTGCCCGTGTCCCTGAAGAGGCTGGTGCTGAGCTGCAGCCCGCCGGCGCGGGTCCCGGCCAGGCGGCTCAGGAGCTGCCCCAGCGCGCTCTGGTTCGCCAGCACGGCCCGCAGGTAGCTGCTCTCCCGCTCCAGCTCTCGCAGGCGGCGGCTCAGGCCGCGGTTGCGGTCCCGCAGCTGCCGGTTCTCGGCAGCCAGGCCTTGCAGGCGGCTCTCCAGCCCCAGCACGTACTGCTTCTTCTTCAGCCGGTTCAGCCGCGCCGCCGCCGCCGCCTTCAGCCGGCTGCCGGCCCC
>VXAY01004090.1:521985-563557 GCA_013399855.1 Oxyruncus cristatus
ATAAACATTTTCTTAAGAAAGGATGGTCTTGGACGTTTGGTCTTTGTACACTTTCAAGCCTAATCAACGAGAAGGAAGATTTAATCGGTGAAACAGATAAGCAGCTAGCAAGCCGCCTCTGAGTGATGTCCAGGTGTTAGAAAGGCAAATTACATGTTGGTAGAATTGCCTCGTTAAGGTTTAGGGCTTGACACGCTTCAAGGATCTCAGACCTAGAGGGAGGTTAACAGAGCCTGGGGAGAAGGATGTACCTCTGATGGTGCACACAAAGAATGCAGAATTTACAGGCCACAAGGACATCTGGCACAGCTCCCAAGATAAGAAAGAAACTAATAAACCCAACTCAGCAATTGTGCTGAAATCAGCTTTCATTGGGTAAAAGGTAATTCCAGCAGGCGGTGATCACGACCACTGACTCACAGTCCACTGACCCAAAATAAGAGAAAGACTGAGCATGTGGACTAGTTGGCATGAGAAGCCAGAGAATCATTAACTAATGGAAGACAGAATACTAATTAGTAAGAGACCTGTGTAACTTGTAGCAAGTGAACATTAATGCATTTGTTTGCTAAAATGTATAAATAATTAAAAGTTGTGATAATTGATGTGTTTGATTTGTGAAACACCACCAAGCACCCAGGGTTCTGCAGCTCTGGGTTGAAATAAATAACATCTCTCTCGAGTAATTATTGGCTTGTTGCATACAATGAATCCAGTTTTTGTGGACAACAGGGTGTGTGAGAGTAGGGGTTGGGTGTGAGGGGAGGCACGTGTAGTTGGGGGGGGATGAGAAGTGTGTAGGAGATGGGGTTTGGGGTATATGGGTGGGGGGAGGGGGTGATGGGTGAGGTATATGCGGTGTGTGAGAGTAGGGGTTGGGTGTGAGGGGAGGCACGTGTAGTTGGGGGGGGATGAGAAGTGTGTAGGAGATGGGGTTTGGGGTATATGGGTGGGGGGAGGGTGTGATGGGTGAGGTATATGCATGTGTCAAGGTACTTGGGGAACTCCAGAGGCAGCTGCCTACAGCCCTGGTGGGCGATGCTATTTGACCCATTATGGTTTTTTTGGTTTTGTTTGTGTTTTTTTTCTTTTTTTTGTTGTTGTTTTTGTTTTGGTTTGGTTTTTTGGGGTTTTTTTTTGTTTTTTGTTTTTTGGTTTTTTTTTGGAGGCTTAAAGAGCAGCAGATGAAACTTAGCAGCTAAAAACTTCCTCCTTGCTTAGGAGACAAGCAAGAGAGACTGGGAGGTCTCTGTATCCCAAAGTGCTGAAAGGAAAGATTTTTTTTTTTTTTTTGTCGAAAACTGCCAGACATGCACAAAATGGAAGGGTGTATCACTATTTTTCTACAGAAAGCACCTAAAACCACAAAAAAAATCCTGGCAGAACATCTAGAACCTCAACCTGTTTCAAAGATTATTGGAATCACCCAAAACAATTTGTTTTGAGCTGAATGGGCATATAAATAATGCTATGGCATTAAATAAGGTTAAAACGACGGCAGAAACCTGTACAACTACCAGAAAACTATACACGGTAATTTGCTTGGGCATCTGTTTTTGTGTATTACCTGTTCTTGTATTTATCCTGTTAAGTTCCTGAATTATGACTTCAGAACGGAGACATTGTAAGGTGGGATTTCTTTCTTGGAGCCTCAGTGTTGCCTCTTACATGCCCAACCTCTGTTGAACTTCAAGGAAGAACCAAAGACAAAAAGCTAAGGGTTTGAGCTTTTGGCCATCTCGAAAAATGAAGTGCTTTTAACTGGTAAAAAACCAAAACCAAACAAACAAAACCCCCCCCCAAAAAAAAAAAACAAACAAAAACAAACAAACAAACAAAAAAAAACCCACAAAAAACCCAAACTAAACAAAAAAAAAAATCCTATTTTACATCTTCCACCCTGTTGAGATTTAACAGTGTAAAGATTTAATTAGGTAAAAGTATAATGACAAAAAACAGTCCTTGTAGGGGGGTTTAAACTGGTGAGGATGTTACAAAGACTCCAGAAGATAGCCCCACGGAAAGGAACAAAATGCAGTGGTGTTTTACCATAGAGGCACCTGCCAAGAGGAGAACAGAGGAAAAAGATGCAGTTACGGAACAAAATGACGGAGTTTGACATTCAGTGCTCTTTCTCTAGTCAGCAAATCCATACTGTGCTTTCTGTAAGCATCGAACTGCAGAGAGAGCTCATTGTACGCCTGCTTGCTGCTTTCCAGCTGTCCTTGGAGCTCTTGGACCTTCAGATCTTTGTCCACTGCTGCTGCCTCTTTCTCAGAGCACCTTCCTGCTCTCTGCATGGCTTCTTCCGCAATCTCCAGCTTCTCCCTCAAGTGCTGAATCTCCCGTTCCTTATCTTGCAGAGCTTTGCCACTCTCCATGGCCAGGTTCAATAGCTGCTCTTTCTCCTTCTGTGCCCTCTCCAGCTCAGCCCGTAGTTCAGTGCTCTGAGTCCTCTGTTGACTTTCCGCCTTCTCTGCCCTTGCGACAGCTTGGTGGTGCCTTTCCTGTAGTAGTTGCAGCTGCTTCTTCAGTGAATCCACTTGCCAGGTGTAGGCACCTGCTTGGTGGCTCTGAGCTTCTAGCAGCTCCTTTTCTCTCTCCTGGGCTCTGCAACTCTCATAAGCGTGTTTCTCCTGCAGGGAGTATAACTGCTGTGAGAGCTTCCTGGCCTGGGCAGCCAGCCGGAGCACTTCAGCTTCTTTCTCCCTCACAGCCTGGCTGAAGAGCACTTCCTTCTCCTGCCGCAGGCGCTTGTTCTCCTCCCACAGCTGCATGTGCCGTTTCCTGTGTTCATTCTTGAACTGGATCATCTTTTCGTGGTTGTTGGCCAGATCCATGAAGCGCCCCTCCAAATGCTGAATCCGCAGGGTCTGGGTTTTAATTTTCAGAGCGTCCTCTGTCCTTAGTTTCTCTAGCTCCATGTTGAGCTGCTCCAGGGCCTTGCAGCGTTTGTGTGTGTCATCTGCTTTCTTTGTCAGCACAGAGATAAGACGATGCTGCTCTTCTACTTGTGAAAGCAGCAGTGCCTTCTCCCTCCTCTCCTTAGAGATATCACAGAGTTCCTCCAGGCCTTTTGTCAGATCTTCCATGTCTTTGCCTGTCTCTGAATCAGGAGATCCACTACCTGTGGAGTTGGCCATCTCTTCCCCCTCTCTCATCCTGAGCCATTGAGCCCCTGTCTCACACAAAGACAAGGAAAAATGTTATAGTGGCTGCTTCTCTTAGTGACACTCAGCATGATTAAACATTACCCAGTGGTTGTGTGGCCAACATCAGTGCGATAAGCAGTTTCTCTGGAAGTCTGGAGAAGCTGGGGGGGTGGGACAGGACCTCCCAAAACCAATGTCAGCCTGAAACCATATAGCCCTATAGCCCTCCCCACATCCTTTGCTTCAGAGTCAGGCAGACTGAGAGGAAGGTTTAAAGACTCCACGAGCAAAAGCAAGAATGTAGGCTTAGTATTTACGCAAGCCTATTCATTTGCTGATTCAGCTTTGCTAATTTTTCCTTCTCAAAGTCCTGCTTTTATAGCCACAAGAACTACTACCATAGTAAAGCTTGTAAGTGATAAAGCTGTAAATAATTCCTTAAGCAATCCTTCTCCTCTGCCTTTATTTTCTCCTACAGATTCTGTATTATGACTGCAAATAAAGGGAGATTTACATCAGACTTGTAATTTATAAGATTTTAATAATATGCTGCTCTTTAAAAATGACTGAGTAGTACTATCCCATGCTTAAAGATTTATGAATAAAATAGAAGATCTATACAATGCTAATGATTACTGAATGCTCTGTGATACAAAGACTTTGTAACTGGAGAAGCAGCTCCTCATTTGAGTTTTGACACTGATTTGCTGAATTATTTAAGGTATGTAATTTTAAAAGTCTGGTTCTTCTAAATAAGGGAAATATTTGTGTTACATAGGCAGCCAAATGATTATTGGTGCCAAATTGCACAGCATGCTACCCAGACATTTGAAAAATTAGCCTAAAACTCATCTACAAGTTTTTCATGTAGATGCAAACCTGAAACCACACAGCACATGAAACAGCATGCTGATAATCAGGTTTTGTGAATTCGTGGGCTTTGACTGGAGGTAAAGACAGAACATGAGAAGGAATCAGCTTAAAGCAAGGATGAACAATAATGTACAACAAAAATGGATTAACACCCGTGAAGCAGGTAGAGTTTCAGAGCTGTGTAGTAGTGACCATCAGTACAGACACCAGTTCTGTCTCCACCATCTTGCACTCTCCACCACTGTTGCTACCTTGGATCCTGCCAAAACATTTCAGAATAACGGAGAAGAGGGAGAAGGACTGAGAGGTTTAGGCCATCCAGTGGAAATACAATGAAGAGCAGGGTTTAAGAAGAGAAAACTATTTTCTTACCAGGTATTTTCTTTCCCCTGTCTGTTTGTTATCACTCCTGCTGTGAGGTTCTGTCTCCATGGAGGTGAGACGCTGAATCCAAGTCACCTCAGAGCTCATGACCTCATATGGGCTGGCTGGCGCTGGGCCAGCCCCACAAGGGTGGTTGAAAGAGCTGACAGTGTTTCTTAGCAAACAAACATTGCTGACACTCTCAAAACCACAGAGATTTGGAAAAGGAAAGAGAAATTCCACAAGCTTGAAGAGCTCCTCAGTCTCGCCTTTTAATCGTGTGAAACTGTAGGTCATGTTCAAAGCAACATATATTTTCAGGTGAAAATTTAATTCATATAGGCAGTGAATACAAATAACTTAGGTGCCTCTTTTCTAGAATCACCACCCTTTCAGGAGTGTCTCTTTAGGATATAGAATCAAACCAACTGCTGTTACCATTTCAGTACAAATACATTGTTCTGAAGTGTCATATGCACATGTTCCCTAGTCATATAAGTGTATTTGTCTGGCAAAGTGGAAGCTGTGGCAGCTACCAATCTCGTACAAAGCGCCTGAAGCAGTAAGATATCAAAGACTTGCAACTCCTTTTGGCATTTGTGAACTCCATGGGCTGCCTGGTTCATGAGAGTGAAAGTGGGTTCCCCAACAGGTTGAATAGCACCTTCCCTTTTTCCCATTCATAGTGTATAATAAATTCCAAGTAGCATTTACATTTCTAAAATTAAATCAAGTAATTGAGTTGGAACTGTGAAGAGCTCCCTTCTCCCCTCTAACTGAAGTTGCAAAATTTCACTGGCTTTTAGACATGCACAATTGGAACAAATAAATGTGCATTTATTTTCAAAGATGTTTTCTGTCTACATTTTGTTACATTGCATACTGGATGGTTAACCACTGGGGTTTAATAAACATTGAATTCCTATTTAGTCTTAATAGGCTGCTTTTTATTTTAAAAAGTAATACATTTAGTACTTCATGCATTTATTTATTAGTAGCATACATTTCTACAAGTTACAAATTCCAGTCTTATTTCCTATGCTGCAAAACTATTTAAGCCAAGACCACCATAGTTCCACCAGTCCCCTAATGGTGGCACTGAAGCACAGGTAAGTTACTTCTTGCAAAAAACCAAGCTAATAGATACAGGTACAAAATTTAAAGAATAAATACCCAATATACTTGTCATCACTAAAATTGGCATATTTAGATCCTTATGAGTAGCACTGGAAAAAAAAACACTGAAGACATAAAGGTGATTAAGTGTAAGTATTGCAGACTAGCAAGATGATTGACATATATATATAAAGCAAACTTTTTATAACCCTGATTTTTTACAGTACATTGGAACTTAGTCCTCTGCACATTGTAGAATAGGACATCAATAGTACCACTTCATGTCATGCTTCTTTCACTGGAGAAGCAACTTACATATCTTAGAAATGTACAACTACAAATTTACATAATGTTCTGCAGGCAAATGTTTAATTTGAAATATGACGTGACATATGACAACACAAAACCAGAATGGCAACAGAGCAAAAGCTGTCAAAACTGCTTCTGTGTACCTCTTCCAAGTTTCACCCCCTACACCTTCAGTTTCATTCCCAAGGTTTCCTTTTGACACTAGCAATTAAACAGCCACCTTATTTTGTCAATTTTGCAACCATAAGCATCCTTAGAGGTAGTGTATCTTCTATCCAGGTGTTTGGAGAGCTCATCATCTTCTCCCAAAGGGCAGTTTCATCCGAAGTAGAATCCATCCAATCTACTGTAGTTCCATAGCTTTTGCCTAGAAAAATATCAGTTTTAAGAGAAACATTACTTAATATGCTGCACAGTTGAGAGCAGACAATCAAATTTGCCTACTCTAAAATTATTACACCTCCTTAGGTAGCTGACCTAGTGCTTTGGAGATCCAGTTCTATGTTTTTGCTCTTGAACAATTCTGTCAAATACAATTAATGACATTTTCACACAGAGACTTGGTTGTCTTTCTCCAGACTTTTTCCTTGTTATCCTTAGTTTTTTGTCACAATCCCAAGGAGAAAAATGTTAATTTCCCATACATCTGAGAAGATTTAATAATAAAGCAGGATAATGATTTTTGTACTGAAATGCAACCTTGGGTATTTTAGAATTTGAATTGAGATTTACTATTCTAATCTGTAATTTAGGTTATTCTGGGGAACCGTGCAAGAAGTTAATTTATGAAAGGTAATTTTTACATTGCATTTCTTGAGAAGACTCCAAAACAATCTTCCCTTCAGATCAGAGAGCAGAATGAAAGGGTCAAATAGAAGAACTGTATGTTTTTCCTGTTATTATATCTGCACGTCTTATATTGCCCTTATGCTAAAAACTTATTTGCATTTAAAATTTTTCCTATTCAATATCGTCAAATCATATCATGCATTCCTCATCTATCCTTTTATTTCCACCCCATGCTGTCTTTACACCCCACACCTAGTTTTTGCATGCATAAGTTTGTAAGATGTAATCACGATTTTGGGTGCAGGAATAGCATATTCTTGTAATTGAAACAGTACCAGATACAATGTAAGTCCAGACAAAGGTTTATTTCTAATATTTCTCCTTAGTTGTCAATTGTGCTAACCCTCCTAACACTACTATTATTTACATTTCAGGATCTACACTGAAGAATAGGTAAGTTACTGAATGGAACTCTTCAGTAAATAGATAACTGAAAGGTTATTCAGTGATCTTCTCAAAATGAGAAAAAATGAAAAGGAAATAAAAAAAAAAAAAAAGCACAAAACAGGAAAGACTATTTCATAAATTAAGTATTAATGTGGTAATTGTCCAGTACCTGTTCCAAGGCCTATCCGGAGACCTCCCAGAAAGTGGTTCGCTAGTTTGTTGTGGTCCCAGACTGTGAGTTCTATGCAGGCTTCTTTCAGATCTTCTGGTCTGAAGCCATCGTACACCATGGTGTGGTTGAATACTGGGTTTGTAGTTTTTGCAACTGTCCTTGTTTTCTGGCGACTTTTTCTGCTAGTGTCTGGAAGAATGGTGCTTCAGAAAGAAAAAACACTGTCAGTTTGCACTTACACATCACAGCCTGCATTAAACATACTGAAAAGGCAAAAGCTACTGATTAACATTGTGCTTGGCATGTTAGAACACGACTGAAGATCAGACGCTTTTTCGAGATGAAGACAAGGGTCATATTCTCAGTTCCTTACAAGCAACGCTGGCAGCATGTATCCACCCTTGTGCTTCCGAGGGTGGAAAGGTGAGTCAAGCATGGGGAAGAGGTACAAGTGAGTTTATTTGCTGTATTATACTGACACCAAAACCTTTTGTTGCTGCCAGAGGTTTCCCCAACCATCTAGTTATTCTTGTCTCTTTACATTTTTAGTCTGTATATGAAAAGGAAGGGGGAAGAAATACAGCTATGCTTCTCATTTCTGCCTCCTCCCACAGTTTGCTAAGCTAAACCATAGTCTTGCACAAACACTCTTTGTTTAAATGCGAACAAAAGCAGACAGAGTTTGACCTGTCCTTCCACCAAGTAACAGAGACAAAACAAAAGTGCAGTGATTACACAGGACGTTCTCCCAGTTACTTTTACTTGGTGGTATGTACTTACCATCTTGAAGTTGCAAGCCCTGCAGGAGAATTTGCATGACAATGAAGGAGAATCAGGAAACAGTTCAGTGGGGATTTTTTAATATGAATATGAAGATACAATTAGAAAACACGACTGTAGCATTATTAGGCCACCATGTTTGATAACTTCAACAATTCTTACCACTTAATAAAACAGTTGAGCTTGTTGCCTCTCAGAAGAGGAAGGTTATGGCATTCCTTCACCCAGATGTGGACCTCCCCAGTAGAGAGAGTCTTCTTTCCTATAAAAATAAAACAAAACGTCTACTTAAGCGGATCACTTTTAAAGGTAATTTCTATGATGCAGCAGTTTCTGCCCATTTGTAGAGGTGATGTTCAGCCTAGACTTATCTCAGATCTTAATTCGACACTGCTCTCTATACTCTGGGAGCTGAAATCTTCATCCCATCAAAGTAGTGCCAGATCACATCATACCTGCATTCCTACAATAATTTTTCTTTTATTACAACAGCAAACACAAGCTACTGGTCTTCTCTTTCCAAGTCTCCTAGATAAAGAGGTCAGCTTGTCTTCATGCTATGTGATGTTAGCATTTATTGCTGCTCATGCTTTCAGAAAAGCTCCTTTGTGCTCTGAATATATTTGATTCTTATTAACTGACTGACTGCCTGGATTAAAGACCTGGCCTGGCTTCACTCTCAGATCTGTCCATCGTCAGTTGTCAGACAAGATAAACCCAAACAGATCATACTGCTATAAATTTTTGCATTCTAAATACTTACTGCTATTTCCTACATCTAGTATTGCTTCGATTCAATGCATTGTCATTGTTTATTTATCACATCACAGCCCTGCCTGATGATTTATAATCTCTAAAATTATTGAGAAAACAGAATTTTATTACACATATATTGCACTACAAATCTTAGGTTATAACAATGAATAATTTCTTCCATAGTAACCTTAAAAACAGCAAGAGATACTAAAGATCACTTTGGGATCCTTAACTGAATTCACAACCAGGGTGACTTAATCCTCTAGGAATAAAAAAGAAGAACTACTTTAATGTTAAAAAAAAAAAAGATGTCTGAAGTGATTGAAAAACATTAAGCAGGTTTTTTTAACTAAAAACAAACAAACAAACAAACAAAAAACCCAACCAAACAAAACCCACAAAGGCCTGACAAACGCAAGCAAAGCAACAATGCTTACCTCCAATAGGGTGTGGGACATACTGGAGGGCTAGTTTCATCTCCCCTCTGTTTTCTAGATTAAGAGCCATTGTTGACGTCTGAAATAAAGAATAAAATAAGTAAAAATAAAAAAACCTCTGTATACCTACAAGTCTCAAACTTTGTAGTTAATGCATAGAGTTTACCATGCACATTTTTCCACTGGAACAAGCTTGACTTCTACATGAGGCAAGTTTTTTCTCTTGTTTCCTTATCAGTTAGTTGTCCCTTAGTTTACAGGACATGGGAGAATTTAGGGCACCTTTAATCACTTGGCAGTGCCTCACATACATAGCTCTTCTACTAAAGCAGAAAACTAGGCTCAGGAGATGCAAACAGGCTTTGAGGGCACATTTTTCCACTGTTGTATGGTTATTTAAAACTAGAAAATATATTCTTTCAATCAGGAAACTTACTCTTTGTGCAACAGAAAGTGCATTTCTCTAAACTCATTTCTGTAGGAATGTTTGTCTCATTTAATCCATTTAAAAATCAGCCTCAACAGAGTTATCTTGCAGAAAGTCACAAGAATATGTCAATTCTTCGTAGACAGTCATGGACCATCTATAGATGAAACTTGGCACCTGTTAACATTTGGTTACATTTACCTACTCAGAGCAGCTTAAAAATTAGTCAAATTAAATTAGTGCTAAAGACTACCATGTTATCCCTGTTTTGTTCTGCACATTACAAAACTTGATCTTGAGCTAATTTTTGAATGAATTAATGAAGTAAATTCAGGGCGGGGAAAAAAGAAAAGAGAAAAACAACAATAGAAACCCAAACCTCTGGCAGTGGCTTAGCCAAAAGTTTAGATTTTGGCTGAAACCCATTACCAAACAAGAGGCATATAGAGATGGAATCATCATTACATCTGATATTAAAATGGCACTGCACTTGCTGCATATTCTCAGGTTTACTTCATATTCAGTGAACAAGTGCCTTGAGGTTTCTGTTGCAGCAACATGACATTAATGAGAAATACCTTGAAATTCCTACTCCTTAGACTATGAAAAAGTTTTTCCTGCTGTAGTAGCTAGCTAGATTAAAAGAAACCTCAGAACTGTATGTGCCATTTACTAGTATATACGTATTTATGATTATAATCAACACAATCCCCACAGACCACATAAGACCAAGCTAAATAGTGACTTGGGTTTGCACTTACACAGCAGAAGATACAAAACAGCCAACCTACCCTTGGCTTGAGGGGAAACCAGTTGATCTGCTTGTTGGATCGATCATTCCAGTCCCAAGTTCCTAAATCCAACTCCACTTCACCAAGGAAGCTATTCCTCCCGAAGGTATCATTGTGCCAGACAGAGATATTAAGGCTTTGGTCCTTTAGGAGATCCTTCTCAATTTTATACTGCCCAGAGGAAGAAACGAGGACAAAAAATTAAAACAAGATGAATTTTTAATTAATGCTGTGTCTGAAAGTGATAAGGTTAGAAAAAATGTGTCTGGATTTATACATCCATAACTGGTCATTTCTTCATTTAAGAAAACAAACAACAAACAAAAAACAAACAATAAAATCCAGCTCTTTCCTTTTTATTTCAAGAATCTTAAGACCATACTTGTCTTATATTTGTTTGCAAGAAGTATAAAACAGTCAATGTTCTCAATGCTGTATCCAGAGTTCACTATAGAGTTAACTCATCAATGGAAGGACACAGTCATCTCTACAGAGCAGTCCCTCTCATGCTAACATCTCTTTTGAGTGCATCTAGACCTGTGCCTAAAAGTTAAGGTTTCTTATACATCACACATGCAGTATTTAGTTTCTAGTAGTAGTTTGATAAATACCCGCAGTATTTCATTATAGACTGGATTAAAAGTTTTCTTTTTGACAGAAGTCTTCCGTTTGCCCAGCTTGTATTTCTCTGGAAGAAGGTAGGTCTTTACATACCTAAAATTTAGACAGGCTTATTAGAAGAGAAAAAACTCACCCTCTCCAACTTCCTCTTCCAAAATACACAAGCATTTGTTTATAAAGTGAAAGAAATCCACTTAAGTAACCATTATGTTGTTCAGCTTGTACATTTAAGAAATAGAACAGCAGTGGTGATGTATAGAATCATCACTTCCTTATAATATCCTTCTCCAAGGGAAAATCTTTTGAAATGTCTCCTCAGCACAAAAATACAGAATATATAACTATTGCAGGCACAGATATCGTATTTATAGGCTCTAATCCTACCATCTGGAAAGCAGAAATTTAAAAGAGAATTTGATATTCTTAAAATTTTGAATTTCCCATATTAACATATATACCATTTTATAATGGTAATTCTATATTCAATCAGAGTGAAAAAAAAAAAAACAAACCACAAAGCACATATAGCTTCTTCATCTATTACTGAGTTGTTTACTCTAACAGGTTAGAGAGATTGGAAAACACCATCAGTTTTCATTTTCACATTAAAAGAAAAACTTCCATCAGAAAATAAATATATTCTTTGTACTTACGGGTCCGAGCGCTGTCGCTTCACGTCTGCTACTGCCAAGTCTTTACACTGGCAAATAAAAATGTGGAGCTCGTTCAGCTGTTCTACATAATCAATAGCAAACTGAATGTTCCCCTTCACATCAACATTGCCAAAGTCTGCGCTATAGATGCTCATTAGACTTCCGCTCACCTGCATCGTACAACAGGAGAAAAGTTTTCCGGGCGTTGCATTTCACCAGATATTTCAAGATTAGGGTAGAAGTTATGGTCAGAATTCAGACAGTAAAGAAATCAACTGTGCCTCTTTGGATGTAACATGGATGTAATGGACACTATTTTACAAGCTCCTCAGCCAGAAGATTAACAAAAGAGAGACATTTTGAAATCAAAGGTGTTAGGCCAAGTTTTCTACAAAAATATTTGAATGTGTTTGTTGGTTTGAGATAGAAGAAATTGAATTGTAGGGTGCTGTGTATCTAGAGATTGCCTGTTAACAGATCGGTGAAATATTGCTTCTAAATCTCTTCAGCTGATATTCCTTGCAAAAAGCAGGGCTTGAGAATTTAGGACTTCTGAAAATACCAACAAAAAGACTAGTGGATAAAGCCTACATGGCTGAATTACACACCTAAATATGGAGCTAAATAAAACACTGAAAATTAAACACTATATATGGAGAAAGAGAAATATGTATAATTTTTTTTTTAATGTCTACGTCATTCCCAGAAATTCTACTTTTCCTTACTGAAAGTCCACATAAACCAATGACTTTTGGTTAGCTAATTCACTGACTCAATTACACACCCAACATTCCAATAATGTCTTCTGCTTTCACTTATTTCTCCCCTCTTTCTCCTTTCCTAAATGTTTGTTATACATAAATTGTTCCTCATTTTCAGCTACAAATGTAAGCTCTTAGGATAAAATCCATCTCTTTGTTCAGAGTCCTGAACAGGCTCCAATATGTGACTAGAAAAAAAAATAGATTTATCTTTTTTATTATATTTTATTTGCTTCAGGCAATTTCATGCAAGGAATTACTCTATGTTCATGTAACAGAGACGGAAAGAAAGAGACAGAGATACCAAAGGAAGAAAGACAAGAGGAATGAGAAGAGAGATGAAATAATATTAAAGAGATTAGCAAAAGCAAAGTGCCATTAAAACAAGGCTTTGGTTTACATACAGAGGATAAGGAGGCCATGCCAGAAGAGCCGCTAAGATTGGTTAGAGAGCTGGGACTCTTCTTGATTCTGCCAAAGGAATAACTGCTTTCTGATGTTGTATCTGTCTCTCTGTCATCACTCTACAAAAACATCACAGAAAGAAAGTCTGTGTACTTTTTTTTATAGTCACAAAGAACATTGAAAAAACAAAACCAAACAAGCAGAATTTTAATGCAGATTGAGACTCAGTGGAAGCCTGAATTTAAATTCCCTTGTACTGCAACATGAATAATATTGCTTAAACTAGGTCATGCATTTAAAGTTGAAAGCAGATTTTTCTGATGAACAACATATACTGTTAATGTTTTTAAGTAGGAATGCAACTAGGTTCAGGGTTTTTTTGTTTGTTTTAAATCTCAAAAAGTACAAAGGTAAGTGTATTGATACAATTATATTCAACTTCTGTACATCACTTTCTCATGCATAAACTTATGGAAGTGACAGTGCTCAGGTCTCTTACCAGTCCCTTTCTGCTACGTAGCAAATGCTATCAGTTCAATGCCTGTACCTGGAGGGCAGCTGGCTGAAAGGTAACATGCGCAGAACAGCACTGCATACAGCAAATGGGTTTTGCAAAGTCTTTCTTGTAAGAGGGCAAGCAGGATCCTTGCTTTTCCATCAGGGAATTGCAGTTTTGGTTTCTTTGGTCATTACCGGGTTATGTGCTTACAATCCCATTCCATCTCATTTGCTGTCGCTGCACTAAAGATTGATTTACTTCCCACATGTGCCTTGGCATCTTCCTACACAAGGTGTTATGGACAACATCATTTCCCTGTTGTATTCCACCCACAAACAATTTATATTCCCCTCTTCATTAAACACTTTTTAAATTATGTCATAGATCTAATAAGAGATGCAAGATTTGTAAACAATTTCTACACGTTAAGAAAATTATTATTTATATAAATAAATATATAGCATATAAGCAGTTTGAATAAGTCTTTAAAAAATCTGTTGAGGCTAGTGAGGCACTGGCACAGGTTGCTCAGAGAAGTTGTGCATGTCCCATCCCTGGGATGGTTCAAGGCCAGGCTGGATGGGGCTCTGAGCAACCTGGTCTAGAGGAAGGCATCCCTGCCCATGGCAGGGGGTTTGGTGTTAGATGATCTTTAATATCTCTCCAAACCAGCCTGTTCTGTGACTCTGTGATACAGAATCATAAACATCATAGACCAGGCTGTTCAAGCTGCTTATCACTTTCAAACTTCGTTGTCATTTTAAGAGATTTGAATATGGCCTCAAGCTTGTTCTGAGGTCCACACCATGATGATGATAACAGCAATAATCAGGCGTGGCATGTTGTTGGGAATTCTGAAATTTCACTTGCATGGAGTTAACAGACAGGTACCTGAAACTATAATATTTAAGAGAGCTTACCTCTTCCTGTAGGAATGATGGTACTGACTTGCTAAGTCCTTTAAGTTTTTCAGGGTTGGAAAACAGCTTATCATGCTGTGAAGGCACTGTGGAAACTGAAGAGCAGTAATTCAAAAGGCTTCAAAACCATGTTTTCACTTCAGAACAGTGAGATTCCGTAACAGGACAAGGTTAGAAACAAACCACTTCAGGTGAAATACATGCACATGCACAACCAGTTTACAACTTGGAAGCAAGGGGGTTTTTTCCCCCATAGGACTCAGAGGAGCTATCATTAGGAAAAATAATCTACCTTAACACATCCTATAACACTTGCTAAGGAACTCTGGTATTATCAGAAATGTTGATTAACATGATATACAAGCCTAGGTGCTTCAAGCAAATTCTGATCAAAAGTAATGAAGCAAGCATTTTCAGTTTCTCTTCTAGATTTTCTTCCTAGAACAAGAATATATGGGTTCATGCACTAACCATGTCATCATCAATATTAGCATCAAGATAAGGTTCTTAGTAAGAAATTAGAATACAAGACAAACCATGTTCTTTTATTTACTTAGTCTATTTAACAGTAATAGGAACATTTGTATAAATCAAGCAAATTTTTCATCTGACCAAGGAAGTCTCGAGTATTCCTAATTTATTATAAGGTGCATATCTCATGAATGACGCACTTCTCTGCAGCCCATCACTACCACATTTGTGTATCTCTGCTGAAGTTCATTTCTGTGCTCTTTCACTGTACAAAGCATAACTGCACGAGCTAGCCTTGCAAAACTCCAGTTTGCAGTAAGCCCACGATTCTCAGAATTTTCCATGCAATAACCCCACTAACATGCAATGATACACTAAAGCTGGACTGAATGAACACTGTGAAATGCACCAATACTGAGTATCATAGGACAGAATTATTTGGTAACAAACAGCCAGCTATAGTGGTGCATATCTATTGCATAAAATGAAACACTGCATATGATGGGATTGTTTGCAATCCCATGTGAGTGAAGATTTTGCAAAGCTTTTGCTGTCGAAGCTCAGCTCGTGCTCAACATACCAGTTATCATCAGTATGCAGTTAGATGTATGTCCAGACGTGTAACTCGTTAGTTGTTAAATCAAAAAGTATTTTTAATTTATTAGTTTAAGTATCAGTGGAGAAGTCTCTCCACTGTCTGCTGGAAGAATCCTATTACTCACTTCCTGTTGCATTTTCAGTCCTCTCTGGATGCTGATCAGGTTTCGGACCTGCTCAGTGCAGTATTGACAACAGTCATTCAGCAGCACAGTTTTGCAATGTTATAAACAACATCAATATACTTCATCTGTGGTAATTGTTTTACTTCCCCAGACCCCATAAGCTTTGTGGGGTTTTATTATTTCCAGTCGTTTAGTAGGGGTTTAGATATTAGGTCTTTATGAGTATTAGGTGTTTCATTTTGATGCACCATGGAGCAAATTGTAAGAGTAAATGCAGAACTAGGTACTTAGTGGTGGACTTGGCATTGCTGGATTAGCAGTTGGACTCTAGGATCTTTCATCTAATGGTTTTCTTTTTCTAACCTAAACAATATTATGATTCTGTTTCTGTGTTTTGCATCTCTGTTCTCCTTGGAGGAGCTGGATCATAACAAAGGTAATATGAGTGTGCAAGCTAAACAAAATCAGTCTTTTCACTGTTCTAAATGAACAGCCTTTTCAAGAGATTCTGTCTGCACACCTATCAATTTGGCTGTGTGTAATTTTTTCATAACTTCACTCTTAATAAATTTAACTCAAAAAAACCTTACTTTTTTCAGATAGTTTCTACACATTCACACTGAATGCAAAACAGGATTTCAGCAGGGGTCTCCATTTGTAAGCAGAGTGCAGTATAATGTTCAAGTCTTGTTACTTTACCGCATACTGTATGCATCCTAATGTCTATGATTATACTCCTTATGCTATGGGCCACTAACACGCAAAATGCTTTAAAGCATCTAAAACATGAAAAAAAAAGAAACTGTGCACTTTTAAAACTGTAGTGCTCCAATGCATTAAATAAAAAAATTCTGTGCTATATTCCATCTTATTCAATGTTATTTGATGATTTTCAATTATGTTCATTTAGACACGTTCTTGGAGCAGGTTTGCTTTTATTTTTCTCAATTTGGACTTTCCAGAGGTATATAGAAAAACTCAACAGTAAGGCATCTGTAACACTCTAATAGACTGATGGTACTAGCACTAGCAGATCTAGCAGTTCATCTATATAGTAGAATAATTCTATTTTACAGGACTGAGACAGGGATTTTAAAAGAGGTTCCTTTTCAACTGATGTATTCTGAAGAGTGTTTTGCCCTAGCGAAAGTCATCTTGCATCTTATAACACAATAGATGAACAGACAAATTCAATGTTTATTTGGGCCAAGTCTTTCAACTGAATTAGTGTTCAAAGCTCCCTGTGATTTCAGTAATTGTTCCATAGGCTGAATGACTGAAGGCCAAAATAATACTTTGATAAGTGGCAGAGCTTCTACAAATATAGGAGGCCATAAATACATTCCTTAAGAATAAACAACACAACAGAATTCTACAAAAGCTTTTCAGCCATGTTGGGGTTAATAAAATCTAAAAGCACAAAACAATTCTTGGTTTAAAAAAAAAAACAAAACACCTTCACTAGCAAAGAGAGAACATTGAAAAAGCAATAAATTTCCATGCAGACACAAAAAGTATTTACCATCTTCAGCACTAAGAGCTAATTCTTCCTTTGGATTATTTATTTTTCCTTTATCTGTGCAGGAAAAAATAACACATAGTTAGAAACTTCGTTGTTGAGTGTAAAATGGATGGCAGTGGTAATCACAGAATTATGAGTAATGAGGACAAAATCCACAAACAAACCAGCAAAGCCATAGGAATGGTTAAATTCAAGAGATGCTTTTACTTCACAGACTACTTCCAAGCCTACATCCAAAGCAGGGGTCTCGTCTTGACAGTTTCTATCAGCGTGCTGTTGCAACAATGTTAGGGCAGACCTAAAACCTAGAAACTAGTTAGAAGCAAGCAATAGCATAAGTAGTATTAGAATATTAACTTGCCAACAATAGCCAACATCTTTCAAAAACTACATCTCCACACTTCAGTTTACTAACGTAAGTTCAGTCTGTGGCTTCCCCATTAGACATGAGATAAGCATGAAAACTCTCAGGGGCAAGGTGAGGGGAACCAGGAATAATAATTCAAAAAAAAGAAATCCTAGGAGGCTACTGAGGGAAGTCAGGAATTCTTTTTAAGTATAATATTAATCTCACACTCAAAGTGAGTTTGGTAGGACACACAGGTGAAACATTGCTAAACTGAGTTTTTCATGCTTTCACTGTCTACTAATTCAGCCCAAGCAAGAAGCCAGGAGGCAATGGCAGTTGTTGCTCATTACCAGTTTGGGTAATTGCCAATACATTCACTGTCGAAAAACTATCCAGGAAACAGTTAATCACTATCATCATAGTGCATTTCTGGAAGATGTCTGCTTCACAGACCAGTGTTGTTTTAAAATTAACATAAATAACTGAAAATTAAATTGTATGAGAAAATAATATGGTTGCACAGTACAAGCTCCATACAGCTTCTTGAGAAACAAAAACAAAACCACAAGTTGGCAAGGCTGTGTAGAAGACCAGCACTGGCACACTTAAGCTAAACTGGGTCATGGGAGACACACACAAGCTTTGTGCTCACTTGGGATTGCTGATGGAATGTCCTCTAGACTTTTGGAAGGCTTTTTCCTATCTGCACTCCTTTTCAAAGCCATCAAAACAGGGTTTAATTCTTCTTCAGAACCTGTTATGAGACAAAACATATGAACACTGCACACACAGACATGCCACTTTAAGCAAGTCAATGAAGATCCAGTTGTGAGTTTCTTATGAGAATCTATTTCGACTCTTAACAAAGACAGTGAACATTCAATGAAAATACAAAATAAATTCAAAATAAATATCTATTTGAAGTGTCCGTTTTTACTCTCTAAATGTCCTCAGTCTTCAGCAGAGACCAGTTGCTTGATTTGCCCTGTGTAGGTATCTGTACTGACTATTAATGAGGCTTGGGGCAATTATGGCACTTAATTATTTAAGAATAATATAAGATAAACTCAGATTGTAGCCATTTTGTAACCATCTTGTTAGGAATAGATGTCCAAAAAAAAGTCAAAGTTTTAGTTTTCTCCCCTCAGTGCAAATTTTTTTGTTATATTCTCTCTAAAGTGAAAGTAATTTTGTTTTTATAGTTGACTAACAACACACACAAAAAAACCCCCAGCTATGGATGTATTTGAGTCTCTGAAATTATGCAACTGTCTCCAAAGGTAGAATCAAAACAGACCTAACTCCTTCAGAAACATTTAAGACTCTCCTCCCTATCTCACTTCCCTCTCCCTCCACCAACCAATCACACCTTGCAGTGTTCTGTCTGTAATTATGAATGACAACAAATTATGTTTGATTTTTTCTCATTTATTTCAGTTTTCACTGACTTCCTTTGGAATCTCACTTTCAAAACAGGCACAAGTGTAAGTTGGCAGGTCCTGGGAACTTCACATATTTCTCAGATTCTCCGGCTGAAGAAAACATTCCCAGTCTCTCAGTATGAGACTAAAAAGACTAAATTATCTCCTCTATCTTCAGCTCTTTAATGACTATTACACACTATACATCGACTAGAGCTGCCATTCAACCAAATAATGTGAATCCTAGTAAACACATCTCTTCATTTATGAGTTCACTTTCCAGTGCAACAGGCAGCAATGCTGAATGAAATAGCACAGAGTATTGGTATTGTCTTTATATCCAGCCATTTCACTGATGAGCATCTATCTTTGAAGACTAGCTGATCAAACTAAAGAATGTACTCAGACAGTCACTGATATTTTTTTTCTCTTTTAATCCAGTATATTAAAAGGAATTACTAGTTTGGGTGTTATGAATTAACAAATTTGAAGGTGATGTCATGGGGGAGGAAGAAAAGAGTAAATCATGAAGACTGAATTGATTCATGCCACTAAACTCCCCTTACCAAAAAGGCTTACCCAAACGTAGTATGTGTCTATCAAACACTTTCCAATTACAGAACTTAATTAGTGCTTCCCATCCTTCCCAAACAAATACCCACAAGCATTCAATGCAGAAATAACTATCACACAGACTTTCTGTTAACGTATTTCAAGTTGGCTATCAAAAAAATATTGTATCCATATTTAACTCAGCACCATGAATTTTAGAAATCAAACAGCTCACGAGTTGAACTTTCGGTTCCGGAGTGGGAATCAGAGTTTTCATCTGAAAACTTGGATCCCAAATTTAAACTGTTCTCTTCCTCTTCATCATTATCCTCATACTGAGACATTAGGCAGAGCAGAGCTTCTTTTGGCTGGGGGGAGTTGCTATCATCCTTAAGTGGCGTACTTGCTCTTCTGAAATTCAACACTGCTTGAAATTCTGAATTCTGTTCAGAGGCCTCCAAGGAGGTGCTTTCGTCTCTCCTTCCTTTTTCGTTTATCTGAAATGGCTTGATTGCAATCATATTTGTCTTGCCTTCCAAGGGAGTAAGATCAACTGGAACCATGTTTCTCTCTTCTATTTTGTTAATAACTTCATTTCTTTTAAGATCAGAAGCTTCAATTTCACTTACTGCAGGATCATTTACTGAAGCTTTGACATTTTGTTCTAGAGCTCCCCCTTTGATAGCTAAATTTATTTGTGTTTGATAGCTACTTAGAACATTATATGGCTGCAACATAGTTGTGAATAGAGTCTCTTTTTCTGAGGGAAGTGCAGGATCTCCAAACTTTTCTTGCTTATGTAACTCTCTGGATATTGGACATGAAACTGTAGACGCTTCTTGAACAAGTTTTGCTAAAGAACAACTGAATTCACTGAATTTCACAGTATTTGAAACAGAAGTTTTTTCTACTGTTTCTTGTATTTCTTGAGGATGATCTCTCTCTCGTTGAGGTGGAACATGCATACTTAGACTAGTCTGTATTTTACCTTGCATTTCCTTATCTGTATTTTCTAGCACAGAAGCTGGTGTTTCAGAGACCTCTTTTGGTAGCTTCTGAAAATTATTATCGGACACTCTATATTCAGCCTTGGACAGTGCAGTTCCTTCTGTGGTCTCACCCCTTTCCTGCAGCACCTCTCCATCACAGATTGTGCCCTTAGCTCCCACCTCAGCAGTTCTCCATACTATGCTGTCAGCACGTTTTGGTTTAGGAGGTGGTTTTTCAGAGGCCTCCTTCAGCAGCTTCTCTAAAGCAGAACTCAAGCCACTGTCCTTGGATGGGGCAACAGACTTTTCTACCATCTCACTGATTTCCTGCAGCAGCTCTCCATCATGCTCATAGGTCGTACCCTTAGCTCCCACCTCAGCAGCTCTCTGCACTGTGCTGTCAGCACATTTTGTTTTAGGAGGTGGTGTTTCAGAGGCCTCCTTCAGCAGCTTCTCTAAAGCAGAACTCAAGCCACTGTCCTTGGATGGGGCAACAGACTTTTCTACCATCTCACTGATTTCCTGCAGCACCTCTCCACCATGTTCATAAGTCATACCTTTAACTTCCACCTCAGCAGTTCTCTGTACTGTGCTGTCAGTACATTTTGCTTTAGGAGGTGGTGTTTCAGAGGCCTCCTTCAGCAGCTTCTCTAAAGCAGAACTCAAGCCACTGTCCTTGGATGGGGCAACAGACTTTTCTATGGTCTCACCAATTTCCTGTGGCACCTCTCTATCATGCTCACATATGGTGCTTTTAACTTCCACCTCAGCAGTCCTCCACATTGTGCTGTCGGCATGTTCTGGTTTAGGAAGTGATGTTTCAGCAGTTTCCTTCAGCAGCTTCTCTAAAGCAGAACTCAAGCCACTGACCTTGGTTGGGGCAACAGACTTCTCTGTGGTCTCATGGACCTCTTCGGGCTGACCAGTAGCTTCTTGGCATGTTGATTCTATGCTGCAGTTGGTTTCTGATATGCTATTCATGTCATTGGATGCTTTCAATCCCACCCTTCTATATTCAGAAGGTTGAGAAACAAAGCTTTCTCTGAGCAGGTTCCGCAAACCAGAACCCTCAAGAGTATTATCCTTGTCTGCTGCCTGATGCTGTAGATGCAAAGATTCAAATTCCCTAAACAGTTTACTGAGGCTTTTTTTGTTCTCACGCTCATCTGTTGATGGCATATTCACTTTTCCTGTATTTTTACCCATTTCTTCTTCTTGAGCAGCAGGAGAAATATCATGGCTCTCTTCTACTGTTCTCTCAAAGACCTTGCACTGATTTGAGTGGAAAGTTGTCCCTTTCAAAACATTTTCTTTTAGGTTTAAGCCACATGACAGCTCAGAGGCTTCCTTTTCTAACTTCTTTAGAACTGATTTAAATACATCAAGCTCACCTTTAGGTAGAACAACTTTCTCCACAGTCTCTGCAACTTCCTCCTTAGGGACACTGATATCCCATGGACCAGTCTTGTTCTCCACTTTTTCTATAGGTAAACGTAGCCTATCACCTACTGTTGTCTCCTTCAAACCGTTTTTATCACCGGGTGATTGGAGCAACTGCAAGGAAACATGATGATATTTTGACGAAACAATACTTTTTCCTATACATTCTTTAACTTCTTGCTCTGGAAGACTCATCTTTTCCTGGGATTTTGAGATAACCGGTTTTCTGTTCAGCTGGACAGAGTCTGTGTTTTGTATGTGTGTCACATTCAGACCTTCCAGGGTAGGAGATCCTACAGACTTTTTCCATACCAGGGAATCTTGTTTCTGTGGTTTTTCTCTCTCAGATGTTTGGGTTTGTTGTTGAATTAACTCTTGCTTGCTCACATTATCTCTACCTTTTTTATCTTCCTTTGATTTACTATCATAGATTATTGAACTATTATTATTTGGCAAAGAAACACCTTCCCTGTCAATTCTACTCTGGAATTTAACTCCAGAATCCCAGAAGTTTCTCAAACTCTGAAACCATGAAGGATCTGAAATTTGGTTCTTGGACTTTTCATCCATTTTTCCTTTTAAAGAAAAAACTTGAAAGCTAGGCTTCTGTTGGGAACAAGCAGCAACTTTTCCTTTAAGCGATTCTTTCTCATCTTTGTCTTTGCTTTTTGGGGAGGCTGAAGTGACACCAGCTCTGGACTGCAAATTACTAGCTTTTGGCAATTCTGTATATTCATGAACTTCATCAGATGGAAGTTTTCCTTCTGGCTTTTTAACTGCATGGCCCGGTCCAAACTCGAAGGAGTGTTGATGTTTGTTTCTTGAATCCTGGCTCATACAACTCAATTGAGGACTTAATGTATTCTTGCTCTGATCGTGCAACCCATTAGGTGGGTATACTGCAGTTGGTTCTATTTTGTCACTTTCTCCAAGACCTTTTAACTCATGGCCACCTGATGCACTAGTATTGATACTAACTTCTTTCTCTCCATGATGGGGTGTAATTTTATCCCTTTCCCAGAATGCTCTGATCTCCCTTATTCTTCTTTTTTGTTGTATTGCCTTCTCCGATTCGTATTTCTGAGGTTGTAGTTTGTGTTCTTGATGTTCCAAGAGATTTGATTTTTGATTTTGTTGTTTGATTTCTTGACCACGTTCTTTTTCTTCAGCTCCTGTACAATCAAATTCAGTTAGCAATTTGTCATTTTGCTCCTTATTCACTTTGCCTTTCTTTGGCTTCACCCTCTCCTTTATCAGCTGTGCATCTTCTGAAGTAAATGATGTAGATGAAACACTGTTCTGTTGTTTGATCTTTCCAAATGGTAACTCTTTAGCTGCTGTTTTTCCATGCATGCTAGCCCCGCTGTGTTCTGTAGGAAGAACTGCTGTTCTGGTCAAAAAGTCCACTTCCTCTTTGGGCTCCCTGCCTTGGGATCTGGTTGATGCATGTTCCCCATCTTCAGTATCAGAACTTCTTTTAAACCAGTCTAAAACTTTTGATACAGACTCATCAGCCACTTTCACGAGTTCATCAGCATGTTTGTCAGGCTTGAAAGTAGTTTTAGCATCTCTCTCCTCAACAAGATCAGGCTTACCTTGTTGAAGACTTGTAGAATTGGTATTTGACACCTCACGTGCTTCTGTCTTAGAAAGTTGATGTTCATCTACAATATAAACAAACTTATCAGAGTTATGAATCAGACACATGACTCTAAAAATGTTTGGTCTATTTAGAAAATTCTCAGATTTTTTTTTTTTTAACTATTGGCGAAGAAAAGATTTCTCTGTCCTTGTGTTTTTTGAAAAGAACCATGCTATGGGCAACAGAGGGGAAAAAAAGTGCTGCAGTGATATATCTTACTGGAATCATTGCTTCTGAGGGTGTGAGCAGATAAAATTGCTTAATCCCATTCTAGACAAAATGCCTACATCGAATGGGTGCTGGGCATCACACACACACAGAATACAACCCAGCATATTTCTCTTTAGGCCTATGAGCAAATCCTCAAGCCACGACTGGATTACTCCCAAGGACAATTGTCAGCAACATACTAAAATTTTCAGTTCCTGTGCAGACAGATCTACCAAGCCTTATAAAAGGAATTTCAGCCAAAGGTCATCACTTCATCATTCAGAATAGAGGTGCCTATAAAGGCTCTGATGACACTACCAATAGAAGAACCTCTAAAAAAATATTGACAATGTTACAGCACAAAAATACAAAAAAAGTGATTTAGGATTTAATTCTGTAGTACGTAGCACATTCCTACTACTTCTGTTTCCTAGCTGTTAATTGTTAGGTATAAGTGACCCAAAGAGTAATGAACACGGGCTATATGCTATTGCATTCCATTCTTCACTCCTATTAGTCTCTTACCAGTAAAGTTTTTGTGTGACTTTGACTCGTGGCTCAAGATCTCGTTGGATTTATTTTCATGTGCCTCATCAACACTCAGTTCATTATTGCTATTTGGTAGCATATTGCTGGAAGTCTTCTGTGGAATTTCAAGTTTCTTAGGAGAAACTGTCTTTGTCTGCAAGCTTTCACTAACCAGGAAGACTGACCTATTAGTAGTGTCGCAAGGGCCGGATGCAGATGTATCTTCTTGTAAACCATCTATTGTTTTCATTTGTAAAGCTGATGAATAGGTTCCTGAAGGCTTCACAGAAGAAATTTGCTTATCCCCAAAAGAATCTGATCGAATAGCATGATTTCCACTCATCTTTTTTTTGTCGGGTTCTAACAAATCAAGCTCTCCTCTTTCTTTACCGTGGTGTGGCTGTGGGCGTTGCAGAAGCCTTCCTTTACTTGTGCTCGATGAAAACCTCACTTGTTTTAGTTTTTCCATAGAAATTTGTGTGCAGTCTTCTGCTTCATCCACAAGAGAGTTCTTCTCAGAACCTCCTTCAAAAATAGTTGCGGTAGAAAGACCATTCTTCTTCTGAACATCTAACATCTGACTAACACGAACTTCTGAGTCAGTGGAACTTGAACTTGAACTGCGCTTTAGAATGCCTCTGGGAGGTGTACCAGCGCCATTAATCCTCTCAGTCTGTTTGGTTTGTTTTGGAACAAAGTCTTCTCTTTGTGGTACAGAATCTGTTGCTTTGTGAATTAATTTTCTAGCTTTGGGGACAGGACGCTCAACTAATCCCTTCTGTGATTCATCACTAGGTTCTACAGAAGGCTTCTTATGTTTCTCTGTTTCATTATTTTGTAAGTTTGGTTTAGGTGGGCTCTCTTCTGAGAGTGAGAAAATTTCTGTAAGACATATATAAAGAAGAAATTATGAGTTTACACAACACTCACCTGCATAAATGGAAAGATATGACTGTGCAGGTCTAGGATGCAGTAATTATACTGATTTATTAAAAGCAACTGCAGTAAAAACAGAGGAAGAAATATAATATACATGTTAAATCCATTTTTCATTTTGATTTGAAGGTAATAGAAACTTTTAGCAAATTAAAATCCTGCAGTTATTTCCTCTTCTAGAAATTTTAACTATTTGGTGATTTCAAAGACAGAGCACCCCAAATTTGTCATCAGCAGTATTCCCGCAAGGCACAAAGTTTGCAGGAAAGAGCAGCTTTTGAACACGCATACACCTCTTCAGGGTTAGAACATAAACAACAATCTACAAAAATGGAAATGGGCTATTTCTACTGTCATATGGAACAGGGTAAAACGCAGAAATAATCTCCTGGCAGGGAGATGAAGGGCTTTTTATTACTACTGTGCAAGTCTTCCTTTTTCCTGTTTGCAAGCTTCACAACAAAGACAGGAGAGTAATTCCCACATATGACTCTAAATTACGACTTCAAATGGCTGTATTGTGATAAATCATCACTCATCAACTTGCTTGCAGACAATACTGCTGGAAAGGGAGGATTTGAAAATAAACAGGATAAGAAAATGAATTAAAAACAAAGATCAAAGAGAGCTAGGCTGCTTCTGTCGAGCTAATAGCAATGACTGGAAGGTCATAAAGGCAGCTATGCCAATTTCAAAGAAATTTTGTTGTCCTCTTAACAGCAATAATGAAGAAAAAGGCCTCTGAGATGCAGTTCTTAGTACTGACTCAGAACTGTGAATAAAAGAAAGGAGGTAAAACATATTTATTTATGTAAACAGCCATTTCCTGAGTGGATTCACATATTTGACATGAGGTTTGAAATAACTGCTTGGAGTTATCAACTAGTTTAAAGCAAAACAGGTTCCGATACCTTTCAAAAAAAGAAACAATAAAAGTAAAAATAATTTCCATATAAACCACAAGAAATTCACAGTCATTTGCTAAATAAGTATACTTACCCTCCTCTGATAGCTGAGGTACAATGGCTGGTCTGTCTTCTGATTCCCCACTGTTCACATTATCACCTGATGCAGGGGAATTAAATGGATTTCTCCTTTGCTAAAAACAGAATGAACATCATAATTGTAGTCAAATTGTTATATCAGTACAGCCTTCACAAAACAAATACAACTGCGTTGATCTCCTCTGCCTCACTCATGTGCCAGCAAAGAGTCTGAAAGCATAACTCTTGAATTGAATACGTGACAAAAAACCTAAACAATATGAACCAGGAACTGCCAGAAATGCCAGTGATAGCCTCATCCTGTTCTTTCTGAAGTCACCAACAACAGAGATAAGCTACCACTCAAAGACACTTGAAAATCCCAAGTTGTTGCAAGTGAATAATTTTTTCTCTAGTTCTGTGCTATTGGAACACAGCAGGACAATCCCTTTCAGTAGATGAAGAGTCTGGAAACAAGGTCAAGAACACCAATTACAGATTAGGCAGCACTTTAGTGCTGAACTTTTAGTGGTTTTCACTATCTCCCTCCAAAAAAAAAAAATATTCCTTTTTTCAAACTTATCATCTTTCTTCCTAATCTTTAATTATCTTTACCACTGAAGCAAGTAAACACACAGTATGTAGAAATAACTTCTGCCATATTCAATATCAGTCATACCTTCATTGATGACACTGCTGCCTTCATAGGCCTTTCCTCTGGGTTGTCTAACACAGAGGTTACGGGTTTAGAACTGCAAAGGAAAAGTATATGACAATTTCAGCAAACAAACATTACTTTAGGCCTTTTTAAAAAAGCAGAACATAGATTTATTTATACATACTCAAACATAACTTCTTGGCACCTGAAGTGTTCTATTTAGCCTGTTGTCATCAGATTTAGAAGTAAAACTTCTCCTTCCTATGGCAAAAGGGATATTCTTGCTGCTTTGTTTCTTTGCAAAAATTTCTTTTCTTGTTAGAGAATTCAATCCAACTTCTACATGGCATGACAGAAACCATGTTTTTTGATATGTTTGAGATATTTGAGCAAGATTTATGTAAATATAGCTACTTTTCAAACAATAACCCTGTCGCCATCTCTATCCTTGTCCTACATTTGTCCTTCTAGGACTGAAATCAAAGAGGAGGAAAGTGCCAAAATGTGATTTAAAAAAAAGTTTTGCAAAGTGTCCAGATCAGAAAAAAAAGAGGAATGCCAACACCACTACAGCAAAGATGTAAGATGGCACAGATGACAACACATTCTTTCAATTAAGATCTGTAAAATTTGTAGCTTGATAACGTAAGTGAATTTATTACTTGTGATGGTAAGTAGTCCAGATATGGCAAAATTAAAACCGCTAGAAGAGACATTATACCAAGAATTATTTCTTCTATTTGCAGAATGATGGAAGGTTTTTTTCCAATCAGATTTTTACAATTTGAGTTTATCTAAACATTTCAGATATGAAAAAATATTTGGTTTTTGAACATGAAAATTAGATGTGGATTTAAATATGGTCTTCATATAACAAGAACATTCAACATCTTAATTTCATGTAGAAAATGTTGACATTTACCAACATACATACTTATGATTTTGGGGATGGGGAACCGTACGAGGCAGAAAAATTTGTGTTCTCCAGACAGGAAATATGACCTCAGACTGGGAAGGAAAGCAACTCCTGTGGTTTTTCCAAGACAGATGTATGAAGAGTTTCCAATACTGGAATTTCCTCTGGGCTGCTAAGTGTGTCTAAGAAGTGACAGCACTTCCATTTTACAAAAGGAAAACTATTATTATGGGGAAGATAATATGACAGTATCGAGCAGTGTGAACAAAAGGCTAGCAAAAAATACCAGTCGCAATCGGGACTATAAACTTCTGTATCTCTTCCTTGCTCTTCTGGTTCAATACTATCTTTAAGAAATATATCACCATGCATAGAGATTGAGACTTGAGGCATGAGCTGATCTTATAATGGAAACTATCTTGGGTGAAAAATAAACTCTGCTTACTTTTCAACAGTAACTGCAGCAGCCTCTGATATGCACACATATCAGGTTACTAACAGATTACTATGGTTCTTTTTATTCTTTGCTGATGCTAAATAAATAAAAAGAAATCTAGCTCTTAAAGAGCTAAATGTTACAACTTCTAATTCCTTTTAAAAAATATCATTCCACGTTACTGTTTTCAACCTTTATTTTAAATACTTTTTTTTTAAGTCTGAAAATACATATATATATGTATAAAAATAAATAAAAAGAAACTACAGAAACTGGAGTTTGTATTCTTGCTTTTATAAGGCACTTGAGCTTGTGTTTTTGTTTTTAAGAGCACCTGTGTGCTCCTGCACTTTGTGTCTGGTCTGCACTATCTAGTACCAAACAAAACAAACATGATCTTAATTTTTAAGGTCTAGGTCATGCATACTTCAACCCTTCACACAGTTATGCACTCTGGGCTGCAAGAAACCAGTAAGACATTCTTCAGTGCAGTTTTTCTACATGAGCAGGTAACTTTCGTTCCACTGAACTCACACAGTCCCACAATCTTTAATGCAATACTACTTCTGAGTTACCATAAAATAACAAAAGAGTTGTTAACTTGGTATTACACACTGAAAAAAATGACACCTGGGATCCTACAACTAAGTTTCACAACAAAGGGTCTAAAAATGGGTTTACCCACAACCCATATAGATGAGAAAACTGAACAAACAGTTCCAAGATATGCTGCATTCACAAGGCTAATGAAAGAGTGTATGAGGGCAAACGGATAAATACACACAGATTAAAAAAGAATCCCACACTTCAGTTCAGCAAAACAAAGCACCAAGAATAACAATGAAGGCCCAAACCCCACATAGATTGGAGACCAACCAAGAGGCAACAAGGCAAAGGTAGGAGCAAAGCTGGAGAAAGGGGTTGCAGATTTGCAGGCATTGTAAATACATGGATTTTAAAAAACAGGGATTTTGTGCAAGTTTTCACCTTTCAGAATTCTAGGACCCACAATTGTCACCTGTTCAGTGTAGGCTAAGAATACTTTCTAGATTAGGGAAGAAAGCAACATCCAAATCTTAATTTGAAAGATAACCCCCCTTTTTGAGATTTAGCATATAGACAGATGGTATCACTGAACACAGGCAATATTGACAGTCTGAGTCATCCTTTGAACATTCATTCTGTTCGAGGTTACACCTTCAAAGACACTTCACATACCTGGCCTGTAAAGGCTCTGGTATGCAAGAAAATTATCACAGTGATATAACACTCAAAAAAGAACTCATAGCTTCATTATGGAATTCAGGTATTTGGGGTGTGGGGATAAAGATCACTAGGCTGATTTTAAGAATATAGTTGTGGTCTGATTTCTGTTCCACCTAACATAGCAGCACCCTAATTCAACAGCAATAGAGCTGGATGGATTTTATCCTTAACAGTTTACAAACAGGTCTACAAGAACTGAACTTTCTTTGCACTCAGTAAGAATTGTTTTGGTTTAAGAACAGGATCCAGAACAAAAATAGTCTGAGTTATTTGTTATCGTACAACTTCTGACCCCAGTCCTCAGGTTAGAAGTTGTGTAGTCTAATGCAAAGCCTGGAAACCAGTCCTGGCCCAAAACACACTCTTAGAGGAAAAAGGGAAGAAAAGAAAAAGAAACCCAAACCATAAACCCCCAAATTCCCACAACCTTGTCCTTAAAGCAGCACTTTAAAATGCTTTAAAAGTCCACATACTTGAACCATGAGTAGGATTTGGACACCAGAATCTGTGAACTCTCTTTATGCAATCCCGAGCTCCAGAATGATACTGTGTTTCACCCTCTTAGTTCTGGCTGTGATAAGGCTATTGCATTGTAAGAGGAAGAGCCAATTAACTCCTTGTGGCTCCGCTATCTTTATAGCCAAATTACATTTTTGTAGACTTTTCCTTCCCACTCCAACTACTGGGGTTATTGGTTTCCCACTTCTGTGTTTCCCCTTAATTCCTGCTGCCATTAGAGACAGGCTCACAGCCACACCAGACCAGTTTCTTTCGAAGTCCAGTATCAAGAGAACAGAAAGGAAGAGTATTTTAAAGATGTATAATGCCTCCTGCAATTTCTCACATGCAATGTTGTGTAGACTAACCTCAGTCATAGCGAGTTAAGGCCACACTGAAATCACACACAATGAATTGTCCTGGCACGGTCCTGCCACATTCACTTGCTTCAGCTTTTGACATTTTAGAAGCAAATGACCCAAGATATCTAATCAAGTATTTACGCAAAGTAAATGTAAGTAAGCATCCAGCCTGTATACGATAGACCACTTCCAAGGTCCACTTCCAAATGCCTCATAAATCACTGGACTGTGTGAACTTGCTTTAGAGAGAAGATCTTGAGCTATTGGTGAAAGAACGAGTACACATGAACAAGGCATGCAGTCTGTTTAACTTCTGGTACAATTTGGAGCAAAAGGCAGGAGGGAGTCCTGGACAATAATTATCAAACTTTGCGTGGCTGTGACCTGAAATAAGTCATCAAATCACCTCAAGCTGAAGACCACTATCAACTTGATCATATTTCAAAAAATTGTCTACATCTCCTTAAACCTCGTTATGTATTTTTGAAGAGGCTGCCCTGGCAATTTATGAAATCTATTACACCTTATCAATCACACAGAATTTGTGGAGAGTTGTAATGACAAGAATAGCATTATGAGGGTGTACTTTTAAAGTATCATCATTTCTCCCTGATATGCAAGATGACATGCAAAATATTCTAAAATGTATATTAAACAGCAGCGTGTCTTGTGCTGTTCGTAAAAAAATAATAGTAATCTCCTGAAGGTAAAAGCCACACCACATTTAGTAACAACTAATTCTGCCAGCGTTATCAGTCAGCTTGACTTGAGAGGGAAAACAGCTCTTTCTTGTGATAAGCAACCTTTATCATCCTTACTGTACAGCTTCATTTTTTGGGATGTCTATAACAAAGCAGTTTATTTGACCTATTTCAGCACAATGTGGTCAAGACAAACATCTCTGAGTTCACTGAAAGCGATAAAGGATAAGAAAGACCAGTAGCGCAAGCCAGAGCGGTTAAGACTTACACCGACCTTTGGGGCCATTCATCGGGAATGTGCGTGCCCAGTTTGCAGACCATGGAAGTGAAAGACTCAATTGCTACTAGGTACTGTACAAATGCATAGTAGGAGACAAGCCTTACTGCAAAGAAAAAACAGATGAAGTACAGAGAAGGACTTAGAAGACAGACAAGAAAGTGAAAGGTTACAGAGCTGATTGATGGCACAATCCCAAGTAAAACAGTCACGCTAAGAGGTAACTCGGGCTCTTATCTCACTCTGTTCTCTAAAAGCACAAACAATAGTTATCTGGGTTACACCCTGGTTCTTGTTTCCTCAGCGGTGTTGAGGAATCTGGCACATAAAGACATTTCACTTCTACCTGCTGTCACCCTAGCTCTTTCTGCATTTTTCTTCTCAAATGCAGGCTTTTTGAAGGTTTGTCACACAGCCAGTGAGTTACACACAGGTATTTTAAAATCTGAGACAGACAAGTCTGTCTCAGAAATCAACTCAGGTTATTTCAAAACTAAATAAAACTGTTTGGGATGTTTACACACTTGAAATATAGTGATTTAATGTAAAATCCTTCCTAGTTCAGAAACTATTATCATCTAGCCCTCTTTACAACTATGGTAATTCAGGCATATCCAAGCTGACTATTTTATCTCATATGGAGAAGCTCTGAAAGGAAACTTCTCCATTCCAGAAAGACATTTACTTTTCGCAGTAGAATCTGACTCATTTTCTGCAAATATCTAAATATTCGAGCTCTTTCCACCTAAAATATGTTTGGTCCTCTTAAGATGTCTCAGAGGTCTTAAACTGTGTACCTAAAAATCTGGAAAATTCTAAACAACATTTTCTTAGTCTCTGATTCTTCATGTGATATGAAGTGTTCAAAGCACGTATAGATGTGGCACCGGGGGACATGGTTTAGTGGTGGACTTGGCAGTGCTGGGTATATGGTTGGACTTTATGATCTTCCAGTTCTTTTCTAACCTAAATAGTGCTATGATCCAAGTTAAAAATTCAGGCTGAAACAGTAGTCTTCTCATTAACTAACTGAATGAAGAGATGCAGAGGTTATTTTTCCCCTATTATTAACTGCAGAAGATTGATCTTGGCCAGCCATTCTAACTAGAAAATCCTTGCCACACTTCAAGGAACCAAATTAAATTGTGACAAGAGAACACGTGTGGTCACAGCACTAAGCCTGACACTGAGTTCAAGAAGCATTTGTGCAATACTCCCAGGCACATGGTGTGACTCTTGGGGATGGTCCTGTGCTGGGTCAGGAGTTGGACTCAATGATCCTTGTGGGTCCCTTCCAACTCAGTGTATTCTGTGCTTTTGTGGGACCATTCTATACTCCATTCACAGCTTTTTCTGAGAAAAGGCAAGCTGAAGATTGTTCTGCATTTGAACATAGAATAATTAACAATGCATGACTATGTGCCTTTCACATGCAGAAATTTCTTGGACAATTCTCAGGGAACATGTGATGACCTTTGAAATAAGAGATAAGTACGATATTTTGGGTGGAACTTACAGCTCGTAAGTTTCACTAGTCCAGATATATACATACTAGGAGCAATTAAACACACAGCTTACCTTGAACTAATTTTCAGTTGTTGTTCTTCTTCTTGATGTTCCACAGTGCCATGTAAATCTGGTGGCACAAAGACTTCTTTATTAACGTTGCTCACCCAGCTGGTCTTTGCTTTGCTCATTTTGTTCTGACTCACTTCAGCTAAAACATGAAACAAGAATATTGTTGTCTCCCATATGTTCATACAGGATTTCTTAAGAAGCAAGTACAGGTATCTGCATTTAGTCCTACAGCTATTTCTAAAGTCTGCTGTATTTGAATTGTTTTCAGAAGCAGATTTTGTGGCTTATGAAAAATATTTTTTTAATGCTATTGGAATACTCCAATACTGTTCTGATTGCTTGACTCTACTACTCCATATACATTTGTTTTAGATCTTAAAGTGATCCTAAACGGAGGAGTTTTCTACAACAGCTCTGGTAAAAAATGATCCTGTAGTTCTTGCAGCTAGACAGATATAAAAAAATTCAGCCTCGATGTCCTGAGAAAACAAAAATTATTAAACCCTAGAAAACTGAAAATGTGCTGAAGTACAGTTAGTCACGTCTATATTCCATTCCTACAGCAGTAAACTGGAAGCTGGTCATAACTCACTTGGGCAGGATGTTAATCCTTTATGGACAGAATTACCACAAGTAGTTAAGAAGTTAAGTATAAACAAACCGACCAAACAAAAAGCCCCACCTCATTCAGCAAATGCAAATAGATTTACATTTCTTTTGAGGGTGGGACAGAATCCTATTCTGATAGCCCCTTTCAGAGTAAAAACATTACATTATTTCCTCTACTGCTTTTTACACTTCTTCAAGAGAAGAACTTCTTAGTGTGCAAAAATAAGCAAGATTTTTATTCTCACTTTTTCTATCTGTAAATGCATAAATGCAAGCAAAAATATCTTGCCACCTCATGAGTCATTTAAACCAAGCAATTGCATATAGTTCCTAATGTACCAATATTCCTCTTTGTTCAAGTAATAAGATTGGGATTATTTAACCTACCTTTAAGATATTATGGATTTAAGTAGTTTCCTTTAAGCTATAGGTTACTGTGAAATTCAGCTAGAATTTTACAGCTGATTTTCATGACCTTCAACTCCAAAACCAGCCAAAATCACAAACACACCACACTAACCACTGATGATATTTTTTTTTACATTCTTTTCTGTTTCAAGCCTTCTCGTGTTAACTTAAAAACTCAAACACTAATTTCAAACAGACTAAAGTGATATTATTCAAACTCCTCTCTGAAAACAAGGCTAACTTGTAGTTATAAAATGTATAGAAAATAGCAATCTATAGTCCAGTCACAGTATTGAGAGAAGCATCTTACTTGCTTCACTAGCATGTAGCAAAATCCCTCAATAGAACCTCTAAAACCAAATAATACGAATATCTGTACAATCTGGTAAGAATAATGTAAGTCTTGTCCTTCTAAATCAAAAGGATTTAGTAGAACTAGAGGAGATTAGGAGGGGATGGAGGTCAATTTCTCCAAGAAAAAAAAAAAAATCACTGTCTGTACAAAGAATGATGAAATAGACCAGGACTCTTTAGATTAAAAAGTCAGATGCTAAGAGATTTATAATGCAGGTCTATAAAATCCTCTATACTATACTGTATATGTTTTGGTGAATATAGATTGACTGTTCATTCTCTCTCCCATGGATGAAGTTCACGGTGACCAGGGCACTCACCATGATGTGGGCCTGCTGGGTGCATTTAAAGTTCATGTGGACAGAGGATGCCAGTTCTAGCTGCCAGAGTTTCCAGCACATATATTTCAGTCAGTTATAACCACTATCTCCAGCTTGTGGTGCCCACCATTAAGCCTCAAAAGTCTCAAACTAAGCACCCAAAATCTTGCAAATCCATGTTAAAGAGCAATTTCCTCAATCTCTGATTCTTTGCTTGTTCCTAAGTAGCTCACAGGGCCTCAGGAATGGAAATGAGAGTGAGTCTAGAAGCACAGAGAGCTTTTAACATACACCATTTGGGAAGAGGAAAATTTACACTGTAAATTACATGGCAAGTCTCCTTTTTGCATCACTTACTGCTTGTAGAGATACCAACGTTCTTCTTGTATTTCACAGATAAGTGTTGGAAGTCAGCTAAGTAAGAACCAGCCTTTCCAAAACAAAATACAAGCCAAATGCTTACCAATAGTGGCAGGCTTCCGGCGCATGGAAGCTCTAATAATGTCTGCTCCATGTATCTTATCTCTGTGCCTCTTTGACTTTGCTTCGTAAAACCACTGCCCGCTCATATTCTTTAGCTGAACATCATCTTTGATTTTTTCTGGTAAATGCCTGAGGAGGAGAAAAACGAATAAATCAGATAGACACACACAATGTATTTACGTACATGAACAGAATAAAAGTCAGAGTTGTTTGTTTGTTTTGGACAGTTGGGTTGTGCTTTGTTTGTTGAATTTTTTAAATGCTGTCTCAGCATGCTACTTCCATCTTTTTACCTGTTACTTTGCTTATTTATTTATGAAGGATGACAATGATCTGGACAGGGGAGAGCCTCAGCCTTGTTACTTCAACTGATGCTCTGAGAGTAACTCTTTAAATGTAAAAAGCTTCACTATTATTAACACTCAAGCAGAGACAAGTCTGGAGAAGTCTCCAGTAACTGCAGATCTTGACTTCCTACCTTCAAAGGCCAGTTTTTCAAGATTAAAATTGAGATAAGCTAGCAGAACAGCATAAGTAGTCTGTATCAAAATTAAGAGCATGGGTACAAGAGGCTCAGAAGATGCCTCTTGAAGGTTTTCATGTGGCACTTCTCTTACACACACACTCCAAATGTGGCCTGGAAGCATGATGCCATTTTTTGCATATGTTACACAAATCCGTATATGAATTCAATGAGTTACAAAGGAACGCATCATCCCATGGAAGTAACATCAAAATAAGTTTCTGCCATTTATTAATCTGAATATATCTATCATGTGAGCAGCAGCCATTCTAAATACTGGGAGACCAATTTTTAATAATTTGATTTCGGGCTTCAGGGTCACCCTGCTTTTATGAAGCACACTTGAACAGATTAAGGAGTTGCTGTGTACAGTTTGAAAGGTTGTTTTCATTCCTTGTTAGGCATATAACGTATTAGGCATATGCTTACACATGGCCTGGAGACTAACCTGAAGACCGGGAAAGTTACTACACAGATTTAGAGAGCACTTAAAGAAAAAAAGTCAAGCCAAGCTTCATCTTCCCACTTCATTTATGCCCTTTCCTTAAGCAAAACAAGCTAATAACAGAGCCTATGGGAGAAATCAAAACAACTCCAGTTACTGAGGCTTTCAGGCTACACACAGTCCCCATTGCTGTGGGACAGTACTATCTTCCACAGGTCTGGTGGACGACCATGAATGGTTTACATTGGAAGGGACCCTTAAAGATTGCCTAGCCCAATCCCAAAGAGGTTCATGACAGTTTTACATTGCTCAGGAGTTTAGGAAACAGAACTTCTAGTGCAACGAAGTAACTATGTTGACAATCCTTCTTTTATAGGTTGCAGATTTCCCTGTCAAATAGAGACAAACGTTCACAGCAGAGAAACAACACTAAGCCGGTCCCTTACACTCAACTTCTCCATCTTTGTATGGCCTGAAATAAAAAGCCTGATTTGAATGCATCAACTATATTAGAATTTGAACTTAAACTTCTTTTTGAAAGTGCTGTCAAAAGTTAGTCCCCCCAGGCGTGTAAATCACCTCTGTCTCAAATCACCTACATACAGTTGAGGCTGCCAGGAGTTGAGGTCACCACTGGCAGTTTTAATTCCAAAATTCAACAGTCCGTAGAACTACTGAACTATTTAAAATTCATTCCTCCCTCTTGCTTATAACTCCATGCTTCTTTAAGAGCCAAAATATGCACTTCTCTTAGGCTGCAGGGCTTTTAAGTTGGAGCAGGAACACAGCTCTAGCTTGCCTGTCCTCAAGCAAATAAATTGCTCAGGTATGAGCCAACTCCTCATTGCTCAGTCAGTTTATGAATACAGCCAGCAGGAATACTGGAAATATGGAAGGCAGGAACTTTTTACACAGATGACTGCATCTTCCTTTCACTGTCTTTCCCACTTGTTATTTGTCTTCTCAGAACAGATGTCCCTTAGGGCTAGGGACTGGCTTTTCAGCTATTTGTACAGCCTGCAGGGCAGCAGAGCTCTGACCACAGCTAGTGCTCCAGGGCAGTGTGACAACATATGCCAAGGGAGGTTCTCTAGTGGGAAGGTACTGAGTCACAGGACAAGTATTCAATGTCCTCACCCTGTTTGATTCAACCCTGACTCTGCTCACCCCTTTCCCCTTTGTATTCAGCCACTGAAACTAGGGTGTGGTCGGAGACCTTTCCTAGTCAGCTCAGGCCAGACAAAGCTCAGCTCCACTGCAGAAGTGGGCAGGATCACAGCCCTCTCAGCCGTCTCAGCCCACTTACCTGCTTGTTGGACTCTCAGATCTGTGACTGACTAACATAACACAAGCAGACAGAGACAGAGGCATGGATTTGCCATAGCTCTAGACTCACTAAATGTCACCCATGGTCCATGCAGCTGTCATTTTGGCTAGAAGTGAATGTTTAGATTCTTTGCACTATGAATGAATGTCTAGCACTTTGCTCTCACCACTGCTTGCTGCCTACGAAAGTTAGTGTACCTTAACTCAAGCAGCTCAACAGACCTTGTAGACTTCGGGAGATAACTGTGCTTGCTAGCAGAGGTATAGATGTGCTCTCAATTTACACAGCACTTCCTTTACAAATGACCTTCTGCCTGATGGGGCTTGTATGGTAGGAACAGATAGATATTCACAGCAGCTGACTTCCAAACAACTTTCATCTTCTCTTCTTACCTTGAAGTTAGCTTGGCTTACTTGGCTCTTCAAAAGAAGTATTTAGCCTCTCAGTCCCATCTTTAGAGGAACTAAGAGCAACATCAGTATTAAAGCTATTCCCGGGTGTTCCCCAGCCACAAACAAAGAAACAGATTTCCATTATCAAAAAGACAATTAGCTCTAGGTGTCAGCAGGGAAAAAAGCTTTCAAGCCACCTGTGTTCACCAATGTATCGTAATCTCGTAACCCCAGCAGCTGTTTTTGCAACAAATGGGAATTTTTACAATGCTAGTTGAATTCTCAAGCTTTACTACAAAGAGGCCTTAGCAGTAATATCAAACTGCTTGCACTGTGTGGGCCTGTTTCACTGTTAGGAGTTAGATTCAGATTGTGGTTTACCTTGAAAGGAACTATAAAGAAATCAGACTGCAGCCACGGTTTTCCGCAGCTTCCATGCCTCCCAGCACACCACAAGAGGATTAGAAGCCAAAGTTGTTTCTGTGCCAGCTCCCCAGTTAACAGAAAGGCTAACCAAGTTGTCATTACATTTTTCCCTTGGTGATCAAAGAACTACTAGGCATCCAGATTAAGATTCAGATTGCAGGCTTAGTTACCAAGTTTGCAATTAGGAGAAAATGCAGTAAAAGCTTTACATATGATGTATGTATTCCATGGTCTGTTAAAATGTCCCTTAGCCTATACGGCAGTTTTCAGAGTGAAAAAGTCCACAGTTATAATAAAACTAGTGCCCATTTTATAAGACTGAGTTCCCCATTACTTAACATGCTTTTCCACTGTGCCAAGGTGAAACTTGTTTTATGGCAAATTCTTCATCCCTCCTAGGGCATTAAGTACATGCAGAATTACACTGAATGGGCATACAAAGCAACTGCCCAGCACTCTGCAGGCAAACAGAAAATCTATGCATGGATTAATTGGGTTGTTTCTCTCCACCTCCGGAACATCTGATAATGGACTAAATCACATGGTATCACTGTAAGGCAGGAAATCTGCTCTGATGTAATCAGTGCCTGTCAACCTCCCTATCACCCAACCCAGAACAATTGTTCAGCTACAACTCCTCAGTTCCTTCCCCTGTAACCATCTTATTCATAGTCCATGTTACAAAGCACCACAGAATTTGCAAGATGTGACAACTGACATCTTAATACCTTATTTTATTGCCTTATACCTCAATTGACAGCTTAAGCTGAGCTTTTCAGGCAGGAGAACCTGTGTGGTGCCAGCACATTCTGGGAATTCTTGTGATGAATGAAGAAGCATTTAGGTCAGAATCTGTGTTTGGCTCAGAGACAGATTCATTATCGTCTCACACACCCTATTCTGAACATAAGGAAAAAGCACCTCAGTGTCCAATGGCGAAATAAAGGCTTTAGAAAGCATGATACCTCCACGCCTTATTTACAAATTAACTTCAAAACCCTTCCTTCTGCAAATAAAATACCAAATGGGTGGACAAGTTGAAAGGAGACAGAATTTTGAGGAATTTAATCTCAATTCTGTTTGCTGCAAATATAAAACCAAAACAACAACAAAGGATTTAGGTTCTGGGTCACCTTCTGAACACAGACAAGACAAACCTGTCAAAAACCATCAGCGAAGGAACAGCTATCCTGAGACTACACACCTTTGGTATTAGACCCTGCCTGCACAGCAACACAGGACAACCTGAGCAAGGGGTGGAGAGGTTGCTAGAAAATATGTGCATTCACTAGCAGGTTCTGCTAAAACAGTGTTCCCCGTACTTTGTAGGCTTTGAAAGTAGGCATATAAAGCAGAAACCCAGCTCCATCACATGAGACATACAAGCAAATGTAAGTGAGCAGGAGAGCCTGTATCATAGCTTTCTTCACACTACCAGAAAGGGCATCTCCAAGAAATTGTTGCTGTGCTAAAGAAAAGGTTGTATTTTATCGTTTCAGGTGAGCTACAAATCAAGACTAAACTTAAACCGAATGTTTGGCACTTAATGATACAACACAGTGCCAGGTATAAATGTGATAGATCTTAACCAAGACAGTTTTTGTACTGTAGGGAAAATCATGCTTACTGATGGAGTACTCAATTTAGAGGTTAAAAAGTGTCATTAGTATCCACTTTTTCCCTTGAGCACACTCTTCTACCATACAAAATAAGCTCCATCTACCCTGCTTCACTAACACTCCCAAAAAAAGCATCATCCAGTCAAATAATCTATCTGCTATTGGTAGACAAATTATCAATCAACACTGTGAATAAAAGATATCAGCCCATTTCCCACTGTAGTCCAATGCCATATCTATTACAAAGACCAGTAAGGTCACTTCCTTAACCCCAGTTATCTCCTAAGATTAAGATAAAAGCAGTCCTGCTTTTCTTTACTGACACTTTACAAGGTGAGCTGATATCAACCTCCCCACCAAAAGCACTGTCATTCTTATGTTAGTTGGCTTCATCAAAAAAGAATAAATAATGACATGTACATTCTGCAAGAGAATGAAATTGTTCTATTTCCTGAACAGTCACTGTATTTGGAGAATCACATTTGGTGCTAAGCAATGTCCATAGGGGGAATTCATCAAGAAGACATGAACTTATCCTGTTCTGCTCAGACAGGTACACTTAACAGTTCAAAGAGGAACGCTGATACTTGGATTATTGAGCAATGAGTCAGAAATCTTGCCCCAAGCATTTAAAAATAAATACCATTTTTAAACTGTTAAAGCTAAAAAAAAAAAAAAACCCAAAACAAAACAGAACAAGTTTTATTTCTTTGAAAGAAGGTTGTTGCTGAATTGAAGTGCCATCTTTGGCAACAGCAAATGCCAAAATGGGAGCTGCTTTATCTCATGCAAACATAACACAGTGCCAAGAAATGGAAGGAAACCAAGTATGAGCAGCAGGCAAGCTTTGGGAGAATACTCCAGGTTCTTCACAATGGGATGGAGCTCCTTTTCCTTCAGCAGATCTGCCCAGCTGGAAAGAATTCAGTCAGCTAAGGGCAGAGATCTCACTGATTTGGCTGAAGGCAATCTCCAAGCCAGCACATTCATGTCTATGCTTTGACCTTCAACACGTTATACCTACTAAAAAGTAAGCCCATTAAAAGGTAATCAGAAGTCCCAGGCAAACCACTAGAGGCAAGTATATTATTTCAGACCTAGTTATAAAAAAAGGCTTGAGTTTCAATTAATAACAATTGATTTGTACTTCTCCTTTAACAATACATCTGAGCAGTGTGTGAGAGCAGATTCTGTTTGACAAGAGGAGTTGCAAAGGTGTCTCACTTTTTATTTTCAGCAAAAGAGCTCAAGCCATCCAATTCTTAGTTTCTTACAGTAAATCAACCAACCAATCAATCAATCAATTAAATTATTTTTTGATCATTAAAGGGTAACATTATTTTCAGATAAAAAAGCTCTTCTCACATTATAAGCAAGCTACTTGTTGACACAAGTTTATGACCTAAAAATACAATTAATACACCAAAAAGTGAGTTTAGGGTTTTTATTCATGTTTTTAAAATCAGCTCCACAAGAATTGTAGGAGGTATTTACTTATTAGTTGCACTTGCTTGCTACTAGACTAATTTGAAATCACTGAGGCTTAAGGATAACCTCGGTATCCTGACAAGAACCTCAGAATCATGTTGCAAAAGGTGATGATCTGACAGGATCTTGTCATATCCTTAAGCCCTAAATTTAGAGAAGGTTGTTATTTGTGGCATCCCCAATCCCAAGTAAGCTTTCAAAAAAATTCAGTTTGAGTCAGAAGGCGTGATGGGCAGCCTAAGACACCTCAGCTAGACACAAATTACCATTCCATTCACTGGTCAAGATAGACTGTAGAGCACATACAAAACATATCATGCTCTTGCCTTGCCTGTAAGCCACACCTCTTTAACATGTTATTTTTCCATTTACAGATGTTCAGACTTTTATCATGAAGTAGTGCAAATTATATAGAAAGGATTTTGTAAAAAAAAAAAAAAAAAAAAAAAT
>VXAY01004090.1:563613-587414 GCA_013399855.1 Oxyruncus cristatus
AAAAGGAGCAGAGAACTCATAAAATGAACATTTCTGCAGAGTTCAGCTTTGGAAAGAGTCCCTAGGTGTTGTATGGCAATGAAAAAGAATGATTCTTCAAAGTTCTGAAATTATAAGTGGTGCTTCATTACCTAACTATGCAGAGACTACCAAGCTACCACAGTTATTTGAGTGGGTATTGAGAACACTTTTGAAAACTTCTAGAACATCTGGAAGAAATAATTGGGAGGAATAGTAGGAAAAATGGACAATTCTTTTCAAAAATAAGGTTAGCTTTGACAGCAGCTCTATCTTCAGTCAGCTCTTTAAACTTCATCTAACACCCATGTTCAAAATCACCTCCACCAAGAGCCTTGCCTGTGTTAAGCACACCCTCAAAACTGTTACATCTAACAGAGAAGTATTTTATGAATGTATTCTCATGACAGTCACTGAATGTCATTTTCATACTTTAGTGGTAAGTCTGGTTACCCCAATATCACCCTGATACCTTAAATATATCCCATCACACAAACAAGCACCTTCCTTCTAACAGAGTACAATGTAAGGAATACCGCCTTGAAAAGTAACTGAAGAGAATATCTGTCAAAGCTGACCAGAACCTAAAAAGCTTTTGCAGTGGAGTTTCAACAGCCACCCACCCCCAGCCGAATCAGATCCCTGATGCTTTCTCTTTTTTCACAATGTCACACCAATATATGTATCATAGGGGTTTGGCACGCAGCAGTCACCACCCACCCAATGCACAAACAACTCCATATCACAATTTATATCATTAACTTCCTTCAGTTTACACAGGGAGCAAACAATCCCAAGCACAGCCCACAAGAGCACTGCCAGGAGGTTCTGCAGGGAAGGGCTGACAGCCACAGCAGAGATCCCTGTCACAGAGGCAACCACAACAGCCTTCTGCTTCAGACATGCTGGTGCCAGGGGCCAGCCACTCCACCACAGAAGAGTCACCCAACCACACTCCACAACTTCACAGACAGATATATTTCTGTTCATGTTACTGTCTCCAAAAAGGGCTCAAAATTATGTTAATTCTGAAGCACACATCTGTAAAAGGAGTCCTTAGGGGCTATGCTGAAGGCACTGCCAGGAAATTCAGTTATGCACTTAGCCCACTGACTTGTTCAGTACTGGAGCAGGGCATATCACAGATTCATGGAGAGGAATGAGGACAACAACTACTAAATAAATAAGTTGGTAATATGCTGAAAAACAGCTTCTAGTCTTGACAAGCTGTCACTTGACTCTCTCATTTTATGCCTTCTCCCCCCTTCCCAGCAACACTGCCATTCAGTGACTGGCAGCAGCTCCTGGGGCAATGAAGCAAAGAGAGGCATCTTCTTTCACTAGGAATAAAAAAGGATGTAATGTCTTTTGCTTTCGTTGCATCACACCTACTTGTCATCTGAGATTTCTTCATCACCCTTTTGCCAGTGAGAAGTAAATACCAATATCCCCTCTCCTTTGAGACAAGCCTCAGCAGAGGAAGGACACATGCTGTTCCCAAAGCAGTGCTGCTCTAAACCTATAATCTCAATTCAGCCCAACGCAAGAGGAGCTGCAGAATGGGGCAAACACCTATTACAGTAGTCAGCAAACCAAGAATTAAAGCAGACTGCCTGAAGGAGGCTGCAGACCAGCATAATCAGTGCAGTTTTACTACCGATCAGCAAAACTGGGAACTGTTAGCAGTGAAGTGACTCTATCAGGTGACTTGTAAAATTCCACCAGGAAGTTGCTCAAAGAGGATTTTGTCCCGTTACCAGTTTGTCCATGCTCCAGGAACATGGCACAGATTATGAGAATACCTTCAAACCTCAGAATTTCTTCTAGAGGGAAAAAAATCACATTAAAAGACTTCCATTATATACACATGCAAACAACACTTTGTCAGGGTGTAATGTTTGAATGATGACGGTTGATCCCATCGCTTGAAATCTTCCAGGTGTGCAAGGTTAAAGAATCCAAACTAAATACTGCATTTCTTTGGCTGGAGATAGAATTCAAGTAGTGTTTTAATATATAAGATATAAAAAGCAAGCTCCATGTGTCACAACTAAGCAGAAAAATCCATTTCATATGTAAGCTTCCAGCTTCTCAGAAGTTATAATATTCAGAAACCAGAAGAGACATTGAAGAAATAAACGTGCTGATTACAGGCTGCTACAACCTGCAGTCTCTTGCATTTTCCACCACACCCTCTTGAACTAGAATTACAAATGGCAAAAGTGAAGCTACACGGACAAAAATACTTGTTGACAGTCCTTTCAGGCCACTACTGAGATGGTTTTTTTTAATTTCTCTTCCAAGAAGGGTTTCTTTCCCTAAATGCTGTTTTCAAATTCTCATCTACAATTACTGTGCCTGAACCCTTTCATATCTGGCACTGATGCAACATTCCAAGACTAAAACCAGTGTTCTTCTACCTACAGTAAATGAAACATCAGTTCTGTTACAGGAAAGTCAGTTTACTGTTTTTTAAAGCAGAATACAAAAGCATGTGGTGAAAACATCTCCTCAGGTTGCCTGAAGATGGGGGGAGAGGGCAGGGGTGAACATTGCCTGTAATGATTTTTCCTTCAGCCTTCAGTAAAGCAAATGCCTTGAGAGGAGAAGCTTGTTTAACCAGGAGAAGCTATTTACCCTTTATTGCTCTTACACTAAAAGAAGCAAGAAGAATAACTATGAAGTGATGACCACATGCTGATAAAACCACTTCAAGGCTGCACAAACATATACAGCAAAATGGATACTGCTCTTAGGGCAAGGGCAGGCTGCTGTTTCCATTGCAGGGTATAGGGTATGCCTAACACAGATGACATTAGTCTAAAAAAACCTTTCTCACCAGAAGAGAAGCATCAGTGATGTATCATGTTTAGAATAATTTCAAAACATTTAAACTGGAAATAGAGGACTTAATGAAGAACATCACAATGAGAAGGAATCTTAGACAAGACTACCAAATCAGTGAGAGAAAATCCTACCTTCACTGAGACCTGTAAACATTTATTTCTGTTATAGCACTTCGAGTTTTCAGCACCTCAGGCTCCCCTTTTCATTATATGTCCACTTATTATTTTGTGTACCTTGTAGTAGATAATTTCCTTCATATTGAAAAAAAAAAAAAAGAGTTGACTACTAAAATCCTCACTCTTTAGTAGGGAGCTATCAGCTGAAGCTACTATTTGGCTGCTATTTATGCCTGTGTAGATAACTTTCTCCAAGTCATATGGGCAACTCTGCTTTCCTTGTGTGCAGTCATAGCAGTTCCTAGTCATAGCAGTTACCCTAACAGCAGATCCAGGAAAACCTCCCAGCACACAAAACACTCCAGAATAAAAACTCCATCTGTGACACCACAGAGAAATAAGGAGAATTTTTATGCAAGGACTTCACTTGGCAGTAGGGCATACTGTTGATACCTCTTCTGGACTGAAGCTCCAATATATTGCACCTCAAGTATTTGAGGTATAACTTCAGCATTCAGACATATTGCTGACTGCAACCATACTTTTTGTTTATTTGGGGTGCTAGTGCTCATTTTGAATCGAGTCCCTCTGCTTATCGTGCATTAGTTCATTTTGCAGTGGGTTTGACATTTGCAAGTTGAATCATCTTATGAGGAAACCAAGGCAGATGCGTATCCAGGCAGATGTATACCAGGTGTTCTTGGCTCCCCAGGGAATCATAAGGGTCTGAAACAATTTTGATCAGTAGTGAATCATTTGTGTGATAGAGGCATTTAATCCAGAGACTACACTAAATCTAGTCCAGAGTAAAAAAATCTCTAAACCACGTATACTGTGTAATACTGGTCCCTTAAGCAAAAATTGTTCTAATCTACTCCTGAGTAACTCATTATATGAATTATGTAGGTTTTCCCAGGACAACCCACGGTGCTGGATCCCTTACCTGACTCTCTCTTCTTCAGTTCTTTTAAGTTCTGCATCCCGTTGCAGCACCTTCATTATTGCCTCTTGTTCCTCCTCTGTTAGAAAGCTTAGGTCAATCATCTTGTTGTGTGTGTAGGGGCTGGTAAATCCCGCTGAGGATAGTCTTGTAGCCTGCTTCAAAGTTAGAGAAGAAAAGCCTTTTTCAGCAGGCACTGAGAAGGCTGGACCAGGTTACAGTCAGTGTTTTAAAAAGTCCCAAATGTTGCTTTCTTGCAGCACAGTATGCGTGTGCTTCCCTAGAAGAGAGACTTCTGGGAAGGTGTTGCATTCCTGCTTGCCATAATAATGATGTCTTCTCGGCTGGTCCTCTCAGCTCTGCTCCCTCAAGTAACAGTTCATTGACCCAGCATATCCAGTGTTTGAGAACAAACAAAACATCCCCTAAAAAGAGACAAGGAAGAACAAGTTGTAATATCAGGAATCAGGGAAGTAGATTATGTATGCATTTTTAATTAAAAGAAACAAGTTTTTCAGTGTGATTAAACTTCTTTATGAAGTTTAAATGGTCACTTCAAGTCAAACCTGTTTTACAGGTCTCTTGAACAAGGTGGCCATGAAAATATATTCCTTCCCAATATGGCAACTCACACCTTAAAACACAAAATCAAGTGTCCTTCAAATGGTACATTTTAAAACAAGTGCATTTTAAGTTGTCCTTCAAGTTAGTAGAAAAATTTGGAGGTGGGGGAAGAGGAAAAAACAAAACAAAATAAATCAAGAGCACTTATCACAGTCATTTAAAGTAACAAAAAAAAAAAAGCCCTTAACACAGCAATTTAAAAAAAAAAAAAAAAAAAAAAAAAAAAAAAGAAGGCCCAATCACTGTCCTACAGAACTTAGAAAATAAATGTGAAATAATTTCTATGTGACCATCATGAGTATGTGGAATTACAAGTCATGCAGTAACATGGACGTCATTGCTTTGTACAAACCAAACTGCATTTGCAAGCATTAATTTGAAATACTGTTCTGCCTCTGTTTTATAGGCTCTGGTTCCAGAGGACTATTCGTTTACAAGGCAATTCCAACTGTCAAAGACAAAAATGTCTTCCTCAAAAAAATCTCAAAGCAATTAAGCATGTGGGGTCAGGGAGGGGAGTCAGTTGCATCTGGGGTAGGGTGCCTTTGTGCCTCAGGATTACAGAACCATGGGTGTAATAAAGCCAGAAAAAAAAGAAATAGCTTGAATTTAATGTAAGTCTCAGAAGCATTCCTAGTGCCAAACCTGGTGAGAGACAGAGGAGAAGCAGGTGTTGTTACTGGACAGGTCTCCGCATTAGGCAGCTCAATCACAGCCCTGAAGGGCTGTCATCTGTGGACCGACACTGTCATCTGGCAGACAGGATGCTGACTTCATATCGATCACTAAAATCACAGAACAAGTCCTTGTGCTTGCTCCTCTGGGCCACAGATGTCAACCAGGTGATTAAAACAAGATATTGGCACTGGCAACACTCAAAGGGAAACTTAATTTCTAAAAATAACAGCATTTCTTACATATCTGGAAGGCAGCTGCAGCCATGTTTATGGTTGTACCCACAACAATCCCAGCGCCAAACCACCTTGTGCATGTGGTCATGTTCCGCTGCCATATTTTTCTCCATGATTCTCATGTGATTTTGTTCCACGAGGTTGATATAGCAGTATCTCTAAGAACCTGCCTTCTGTAACTTCATTTACATTTAGAAAATGACAGTTTTATAGTTAGACAAAAGTGAAAAGTGCTTACTGTAGGGCCACTGACAAACATAACAATTCTAAATTTATTGAGTATCCACAACAGTATGATCTCCATCTTTTGAAGAAGTACTGATATCTGTTTCAACTATCATGTGGAAACTTTCCACACCAAGCAGCATCTGCAGTGCTAATCCAAAGCCCTGGATGCTGGCTGAATGGCAAGGGCATGGCTGACAACAGTCACATAAGTTTATGTTGCAGCTACAAACCATGGACAGCTATGAACTAGAATTATCAAAGATTTTTCTTTTAAATTGGGCAAGAATCTTGCTGTTGTAGGGAAAAATATCTTATCCTGTCTTTGTTTTTATGTTAAAGAAGGCTGAGAGGAGAAGTGTTGCACTGTCCAATTACATTAATTTAAAAATCTAAAAGAAATAGCTGATCAGGCTGCAGACTTCATTGATGTCTCTCAGTACACAAATCAATTAAACTAGTGGAAACAGAACTTCAGTTCTCCCCAGATGAACAACAGTTTGCAAGGGCACATCCACAGAGACTGCGAGAGCTCACAGCAAGCTGCACTACTACTAAACTTCTCAGATACCATCACTCTGTAGAGTAGTTTCTTCATCTAAGGTTGCACTCACACTTCATTTTCAGAGGCAAGATACCAAGATACCACCTACCCTGGCAGGCTCCTCCTCACCATTTTTTCCTGGTTGATGTCATAGAAAATAGCAAAACACAGCTCTGTGAGCTGTGGAACTAAGTTTAACATACTATGTCTGTCTTAACTGAAGCACATTCTCCTCACAGCTCTTCAGAGGAGAGTCCTACATGAACTCTGATTCCCTGGCCTGCTTGCACTCATCCTGTATTCAGATTTACATGGCACCATAGAAGCTGGTTTTGCTTCTATCCCAGATTATGATATAAAGCTCCCCCAGTCCTGAGTAGTGCAGCTGAGACCCTTTAGATTCCTTTGTAAAGCTAAGAACATAATGCTTCATTAAGCCATGTCCAAGTGCCTGAAAAACTGGCCCCTGATCTCACTTGTTAAGCAGCTGAAAAAAACTAGCAGCCATCAGTTAGGGTATTTTCTCGCCCTTTAATGTGTACCATCCATATACTGCAAATTGTATCACAACTGACTATCATAAAGTCTGTAGTCACTGGAACTATACCAGTCACAAACTGAAACTAGAGTGCGTTTTAATGTCTTCATGAACAAGAAGAAAACGTCTTTCTGTCTGTGATGTACTTAACCAGTCTCATGAGACTGGCTGACACAAGTTACTGCAAGGCTGGCTTTCTGCAGAAGATTATTAGCACTGATTCTAAACACAGATGGTAAAAAATGCTTGCTTAGAGTGGAGCACCTGTCATAAAATCTAAGGCTAATTTAAAAATAAAATAAAAGTCAATGCCTTCCTCCACTTCAAGTCACCCACTACCATCAACCCAACCTCAACTCTTTTATTTCTTTTGAAAATCATTTCTCTTAAAAGCCTCTATACAAGTCAGCAAGAACTGAGAGGTCTCAGCAGTTTATTTGGTACCACTGCAAGTTCAGTGGGAAGCTCTTCTTCAACAAGAAAGTTTTCAGACACAGGTTTCAAATAAGACTGAAAGATCTGGGTCAAACCAATTTAATCACAGAAATCAATAGAAATACCACATTGGCCGATTTCTGAAGAAAGGCTCTTATGTGCTATAGACTAACATTTGCGAGACATGGCATTTTTGGCAAGATTTTTTTCTTAAACCTTAAATTCAAGTGAAACCACACAAAAATCTTCCCTTTTATGAAAGACTTCTAATCCGTGTAATAAACAGGAATCTGAAATTACGTTTTATGTTACTCATGCATGAAATCTTCTATGTTTTGGCAATAAAAGAAACAGAAAGAAGACTCAAAACGTAGTTTTCTCTACACACACTGTTAAGCCGCTCACAGCTTCCAAGTGGTTTAGGCCAGGCACTCATCCAAAAATTTTATCTTGCAAAATTTCCCAAAACATCTCAGGCAGTTTTCATTTTTTTAGAGTAAGGCTTCACATTTTTCTAGAACAGAAATCATAACAGAAAGACAACTTTGTCTACAAACTCGTTCATCCTACAGAGAGCTCTGTCTCCCTCACCCCCCAGCCCGTTTCTCCTAAATACAAAGAGGGGAAGGTTACTGTGAATACCGTATTCCAAACACTAAGGGATATTACAGTAAAAGTTTATATTTAAACAATAATAGTTTATATTTAAAAGTTTTTGCTCAGTGTATACCTATGGGATGTAATGAGAAAAGCAAGGAAAAGCTTGGAGTAGTTTGTCATGGCTGACATTCAGTTCACCAGTAGGATCAGAAAACAAACAGGGAAACCCCAGAACCAGCTGTTTCATTTAAACCAACAAGATTTCCTTCTGCATGCAGAAACCGCATAATATCCTAAATTTACATTGCAAAGCTATTTTTCCAAGTGGTCCTTGTACAGTAAACCTAAGTGCTAGGGCTTTGCTCAGAGAATCTGTCTTGCAGTCAATGCCTTCTAACAAGAGGAAGAAGGTGACAGCCAATCCTACACTTCTCACTACTTCACACACCTATTTGTGCCAACTCCTTCAGTTGCACAACTACCCTTCAGGCCTGGCTGATCAGCAGCTCTCCTCTGTACAGGTCTTAACCCTGTAAAGCATTAGCTAGAAGTAACCTACCGGATCTTAAAAATATGAGTGTTTGGATTTATGCATTGGAAAGCTACACATTCTTCTGACTTTTATTTCTCCACTGCTACAACATATCAACACTGGCAAGGAGGATGAGTTGGAAGTCCACACATAAGGTAACAGGAAGGTGAGGAAGACGGATAAATGGAATTGTGCAACAGAACAATTTGCATCTGCAGAGAAACTCATTCTCAGAAATAATGAAATTTGGCCTACACCCATGCTCAGGAAATAATAAACCTTTATTTTGAAGCAAGCCTAGAGGAACACTAAGAGCAATCAGAGCTTCGCAGAATTGGCCCCGGCAAACCTGCGAGGTCACATTAGGAGTAACAGTAGCTCTGACTATGAGCCTACAAGATACAGCTTTGCAACAACAAACAAGTGCTCACAGTCTCCTGAAAAAAATGTTATTCTCCAGTGATATTTAACCAGTGCAGTACACTCACAGGTAACTGCACCATCCCAGGTTTAGAGAATACAGTTTTTCTGTAAATCCCATTAAGGGAGAACAGCTAATTTGGCTAAGTGCCACTATTGGCACAAGCACAAATGGTCATGAACATATTTGTGCAGAAGATCAGAGGATTATGGATTTCAGTTCACACAGTGGAGAAAGAAAAGCTATTAACTTTGAAGACAGACTTAAGGCATCGTTCAAGGTAGTTTTAAACACAGTTGCCCACAATGGTAAGGACGTGAACTTAAAAGAAGTACAAGAAGGGCCTGTTGTCATTTTAAATCTTGAAGACGCAGAAAGGAAAAGATCAGCCAGTAAGATATGCATATCTGTAGCCAATCCAGCTGCTCTTACAATAATTGTTATCAGAGCATTTCCAAAATTATAACACTGGAGCATACACAGCATATCACATTTCCAACAGTCCAGGGATTAATCTGGGGAACAGTATTTGCCTACATGTATGTTTAGTCAGTGGGAGGTAGAGAAGTTCTTATCTAGCTTGTGAAGTAGGGAGTGTTGGTGGAACAGGGAACTTTGCAGAAGTAGGAGATATCTATGGTGAGAGCAACTCCAACGTTGCCTTATTAACACAGCAGTGTTTCATTTTATTCCAGTAATAAGCCTATGTGTTCTCCTATTAAGGAAAACAATCTACTTAACTACAATTCTAGGACCAGATAACCTTTCAAAACAGTCACTGCAGGGAAAAATCTAAAAAATATGCACAAGTTATGCTCACACCTTACCCTTGCTCAATAGTATCAAAATGATCCTTGTTACTTTTAACCTGTAAAATAGTTGCAGTCTTAAGATACTTTGACAGCCTTACATAACGACGTTCGACCAGCTGAAACAGTAAGAAATTCAGAGGGAGTAATACAAACACTAGAGAAAATTCTCCTTCTCTCCAGGAATGTCTGATTTGCTGGTCCACATGACTCTCCCTGTGATTTCATTTTATTCTTGTTTGGTAAGACGTTAAGACCTTCATCACTTTGAAGACTATAAGGACAATTTATTCTGAAGAAAAGTTAATAATAGAAAGAGGATAAAAGTTAGCAACTGGCTATTTAAAGAGAAAAGAATAATTTGCTTTGGTTGTGGCCTAATCCCTCTAGTCACATATGGGAGATTGCCATTTCTTTCATAGGGCTTGGAGCACTGGCAGCGCTGCCTAAGAACGTCAATCTCTATACCTACTCTGATATACAATCATTAGGCCAGTGGTATTAAGAGGATGTGGTCTCTGGAGTAAGAGGCTCATAAGTTAAAGAGAAGACACAGAGAAACACACCTAAATGTTTCTTTTCCTCCTGACCACTGCCAGATTACCTGTAGATGTCATGCCATTTATTTCACATTGCCAAAAGTATAAAACTACTAAAAAAGATAAACTTCAAGAATCTTCAAAATTACAAATTCCACCAAGGTGATATCAATAACATCAGCATAGCTTCAAATCAAGTCATATTTCCTTGCACATCATATCATTAGTACTTTGTTCTGGTTTAATTCTGGTAAATGCATTTTTTGAATTAATAACAGTTCATTTAAAAGAACTTCATTCTTCTAGTTGCTAATGCTTGTCATCAAGAGTTGGAAAAAAAAAAAAAAAGAATATCTTCTCAGGGTAAGGGACTTGAAATATAGTAATGATGGTAACTCAATACTCTAGATCTCTGAAGACAGAGCACTGCCATTTGGGTAACAATTATTCTCACCTCCCTTTACAGAGGGACTAGACTCCTTCCAAAAGCAGAAGCCTGAGGGGCTCACAAGACTCAAGCTCTCATTGTCACTTCCTCATTCTTCATCTCAACACTGGCTTTAGATGCAGACAAGGTCCAGCTTAAGAGCATGGGTTTATGTCTTGTTTGGCTATAGATTTAAGTAAAACACCAGAACCTTTAAGAGAGATTGGAAGCAAATGAAAATTACTTTGGGAAGTGTCTCCTCTCCATACATATGATTATCTGACACACTTCTTCTTTTAAAGGCTAGCTCTTTCTGAATGTTTTCCCAGCATAATTACAAGACAGATTCCAATTCTAGCAAGGAAGTTCCACAAGAAACAGCCAAAAGATTGCCCACCCTACCCCCCTTCCTTGCAAAAAAAAAAAAAAAACAAACCAAAAAAACCAAAACAGATAACCTTGAAACTTCTAACATAAGTAATTGATTAATTCCTTAGAAAGCTATTGTTGAGATGCCAAGGTCTTCCTTTCTTCTTTTTACAGGAAAGAAGTGCTCATTCTCTTCTTCTGGACACTCACCACCTTAAACATACGGATTCAGTGTGAAAGATAACAGTGAGAATGGGACAACAGCACCTCCATTCCCTTCTCACACTTTTAATTGCAGGATGAAAAACACACCTGCTATTTCTCTCACCTGCAGCATCCTATAGAGAATTGTCACATAGAACCAGGAGCTGCCAAATCCCTTTCCTTTTATTCCATTGCCCAGTTCTTCAAAAAGGCTAATGAGCACTACACTAATGCAAGTCAAATACAAACATCCATGATGCACTAGGAAGTCCTTAAAAAAAAAAAAAAAAAAAAAAAAAAAAAAAAAAAAAAAAAAAAAAAAAAGTGTGGGAGAGGTCAAAACAAAAAATTATAAAAAAGGCTAATGAAGAAATGTTGACAAGTTTAGATATTGGAGACTTAGGAGAGCTATCCTGCCTTTACCTTTCTTCCTTGCTCTGCAGCAAGCATTGGGTACTTTTTAGCTAGGATTCTCTTCCGGAAATTGTACTATTGGAGAATAGAAGTGTGCAAAACTGACTAATTAACAAGTATCTGCTGCCAGTGGTTACTGGGAAGTGACACACTTCCTGCATATTGGTTAGATAATCTTTTCTATCTGAAAACGGAGAACCAAACTGCAGTTTACAGTCACTGCGTAGTTCTGACTCTTTGCTAATGTAGGCTGTCCAACAGGAGGGCTTTATTAAGGGTCTAGCAGCACTGATGAAATGCATGTTACAAATAGCAGACATGGATTTGCATTCAAATACTTACTTAGACTAATGCTAAATTGAGCTGACAGTAAGATAGTTGGTAGAGCAGTTTCAGTCTTGAACACCAACTGGAAGACTGAAGTATACAATTTCTGAAGAAACTTTGAAAGAGGTTTATTTCAAAGCCTGTGCATATGACTTCTCTGATGCTTTCTATCTTATTATTATGGGATTCCATTAGTCAGCATCTGTTGCACCCCTGTGAGTCCCACTCTCACTCCCTGAAGTCAAGGTGATGAGCTGGTTGAGCAAGGACAGCCACCATCACTGACAGACTGATTTTCCTCCACTATGTTTGTAAAACTAGGAACTTGTGGGTTAACAAGTTGCCCCTTTTGTGCATCTCTTTGATCTGCTCTAAAGCACTGTCACAGCCATCTGCTCAGGTCACTGCTGGTAGCACATTTCCTCTGCAGGAGGGTGCACAATGCAGCTTTGTGGTACAGGTTAAGCATAGAACTGCCAAATGAAGAGGGCAACATTTCATGTCATCTTTGACTCCCCTGGCAGAGGCTACTGATCTCAGCTTCACCAGAGCACCTTTGCCTGCAGCCTAACACGACTCTGGGATCACACAGAACATTGCAAAAGGTGCTCCATCATTCTCAGACACAATTAACTGCATAAATAAGTAGTTGTGGGAAACAAAATAGTCCCTTACCTAAATCACTCTAATTTGCCACTGCAGCCCCCCTACTTTTCAGTTACCAGCCTTGTTATTGTAACTACAGCTCTGTTTAACTGATTAATAATGTGCACAAAGAGCCAGTGAACAAAACCAGCCCTTTGGCTGTCCTTTCTCACAAAATGACTAACCACTCACCTTAGACACTCACGTAAGTTTTGAAGGCTAAAATTACCCACATAATAAGTTACATAATGCAAAGTCTACGAAGAAAGCTTGCGTCAATTAATCCTGTCCTTGTCACAGTAACCGAAGCACAAACCTACCTGAAAACAGGGCCTCACACAGAATCCAATTACCAGCAGAAATCAGCTGCTAGAGGAAAGAATATTGTTCAGGAGTCCTGCAGTCATAGAAACAATAAGTAAGCCAAAAAGCGAGGCGGGGAAAAAAAGCACTATGGCAAAGTTTCTAGTTAAGTTAAAAATCAAAATGGTTAAAAAAAGTTAACCTGCAGTCTGCTCATAGACTCATCAGAATCAGATCTCATCTCAGTACAAAATTAACTTAACCTTTGCAACAGTTTTTATTACAGGGCTATTGTTTGTTTTGTTGGTTTGTTTTGTTGGTTATTTTTTAATAGACACATTAAAAAAGTTCACTATAGCTCCCTATTGAGAAGAAAATCACTCATCTTCCCATGCATAATGACATTTTAACTGATAATAAGAAAATTCCATCTGCTGTCAGGATCGTTCTGGTTGAGTTGAAACCAGCCAGCAGCAACGTTAGTCCTCCTTAATACCAATATTAAATTGCAAGAAAAACAGGAAGTCTATCAGCCATGAAAACTTCACTCATGAGATTGCACTGCTGGGCTGGGCTGTATTGTGTCTTTTGCCTGACTGGTACCAGTTTCACCGAGTACTTACTGCCAGATGTGAATAGAGCACTCTAGAACCAAAAAGAAAGGTGCGCTGTTGTGTGAAGAGCCTAAAAGGACATGGCAAGTTAAACCAAATTGCTACTCATGAGAAGCCTAAAGCAGGGAACAGTTTCTAGAGCAGCCTTCAGTTGCACTGAATGAGATGTGGTGACAAATCGCACTGTGTGAATGGGATTTGCCCTATGAATGCTGCTGAATAGCACAGGAATAGGAGAGAGGGAGCAAAAAGCTATGTCTGAAGTTGTTTCTCATGCACAGGAAGCAAAATCAGGGGTTTAGAGTCTGTGAGGCTGGGGCTTACGTTATAAGGCCGGTCCCTGAACAGGTATTTAGTTTTGCAGGAGTGGCTCATTCTTTAGGAGCATAGCTATGCAAGGTGTCAGCTCGCTTGCACAATAGCTACAGCACATACCCAGGAAGCCAAATCCAGAGCCCCCAAGACCACTGAACCAAGCAAACCCTTCAGAGACTGTCATGTATTTTGGTGAACAAGTGGATGTGCATTTGAATCCTCTTGAGTTACCTCTTGACCCTTCCTGTGGCTGAACTACCGAGGATTATACATCACAGAATGACTATTAAAGTGGTGTCACAACCTTGCAAGCAGAAACAGGAAGCCAGGTATGCTCTCTCTCAGTCAGGCCACCACAACTAAAATCAGGCTCTCTTCTGACTTCCCTCCTCATATGGACAGACCTGCATTCCTGACTACATAGCAGTCCAGTTCTAGTAGCACAGAGGGAATAGGAGAGTAACGTGAGGGTATTAATTTTTAATCCAAATCCCTTAACCTCCAGAGAAGTAACGTAATCACCATGAAGCAAGATAAAATCAATGACATTTCCACCAACATAAGTTATCCCAGGACTAAAAAAATGTTTTGTGTGGTCAGGGTCAGAATAGAAGGTCAAGGGCTCACTACTTCTGGCTGTTTGATAGAGTTCTGCCTAGGACTTAGACACATACCTTTTGCTTACAGTGCCTTAAGTGGAATTACACAGGGTTTTTGGACCTCACCCTTAATTTTTCATAACTGTTGTTCTATTTTTAATGCTATTTCTTAATCACATGAGCCACTTAGATTCACTAGAGAAGAAGAGATTGGTGGTAGATTTTAACATCTACAAGCTGATGTTGGACAACCATTTCTAACCCAGAGTTCTTGGTTATGCTGACCTACTACTGGACCACTAGCTACATGGCTGAGATTGCACAGGCTAACTGTAGTCCATCCAGTCTGTACAGAAGTAAATCTCTGTCAGTTTATCAGTCAGCCAGAATCAGACACTGGGCAGGCAATTTCACACAGATTTTTACCAATATTGTTTGATACTTTTGTAGAACAAAATCACCTGCCAGTGAATCGAGGACTTTGTTCTGATAGTTACTCCACAAATAAGCATTTCCTTTCTTCTTACCTTTATTTATATTAAGACATATTTAGAGAGAGATGAAATACAAAATTTCCTTGACTATGAGAAAGAAAAATTTTCTTTTAGAAGAATTTATACTACAGAGAAAAGGAGCATAGCAAGATGGGGGGAAAAAAAATAGGATCATAGAGTCACAGAACTGTTTTGGTTGGAAGAGACCTTAAAGATCATTTATTTACAACCCCCCTGCCATGGGCAGGGGCACGTTCCACTAGACCAGGTTACTCGCAGCCACATCCAGCCTGGCCTAGAACACCTCCAGGGATGAGGAGTGCACAACCTCTCTGGGCAACAAATTGTTAAGGTGATCATTAATTTTGTGTATAGCACAGGATACTGAGTGGGATTCAGGTCAAAAATAGTCTGGCTTTATCATCCAGATAAAGGGCTGTAAAATAAAGAATGGAAGAAATATTCTTTTCCTCCTCCTCACATATATGTTGTATCTCTTCCCTTTGCTGTTCTCAATGCAACAGGCAGAGTCAAATCACATATAGAAAGAAAACCTTATAACATGAAGCAAGAATCTAGCACAGCCAGTTGCTGTACCCAGATGAATTGGAAAGACTCCCTACCACATGAATGAAGCATGAATAAGTCTGCTGAAATCAGCTGTCCCTTTCTTTATGCCCAAATAAGCCAAAGGACTGGAGAATGCTAATACAGTAACCGCAACATTACTGGCTTGACATACCATAAAGCATAAGTGTTCTGGCATTGGAAGACCAAACTAAGAAACCTCCTTAAAATGACTTATGAGCAACCCAAATAAGCTGAGCACCAGAAGCACTGACTTCAAGCACCAAAAGTTTGCCTACTGTTTTCAGCAGTCATTCATTATCCTGGGTGAAACACAATTTCTATGCAGAGGAAAAAAAATATCTTCACTATGAGTCATAACAAGTCACTACTGAATGAAGAGTGATTTCTGTGGGACAGAACCATCACTTTTAAAGAAAAGTAAAATTAAACATTCCTTTTCCTACAGAGAGACTATGAATTGCTTTTGTGTTTCCTTGCAAATAATGTTTTCCTATTAGATTTTTGTTTGAAAAATTCATTTCTGCCATGAGCACAGGAAACAACACAGGGTAGAAAAGAAGCCATTTCTTTAACTTCATCCCACTGCTTTCCTGGTTAAGCCTTCTTTCTATATGCAACTGTTAAAATCTCACCTTCTGTGCAAGCATCAAAGGTATTCTCAGAGTATTAAATTGGAGTAGTATTTCCACTTGGGAATCTGGCCAGTGCCTCCTGCGGAACAACAGGAGTTTACTCCAGAGAATACCTGTCCATGGTCTCTATCCAGTACTTTAGAGAAAGGACAAATTCACTTTTCTGACATTCATTTTTGAGGGCAAGAGAGTTTTGTTTACTTTGGCTTTTGTAAGCACTGGAAAACAAGAACATGAAGACCTATTTCACCGAATTTTGAACGTCTGACAATTAAACTGATAGTACATTATTTTGAGCTGCAAGAGATGCTGGAGGAAAGTTTCTTTAACAAGAGGCAGGAAATTCAAGAACACGCCCTACAGCCAAAGTAGAGACCTGCAGTGCACATAAGGTAGAAGCAAACTAAACAAGATACTTATTATTTCCTTGCCTTACACCTAGATATAAGCACACTAAAATATGGTAATTGGTAACAGTGTATGAGCATTTTTTAACACTGCAATGGTAGTAGCAGTATTTTATAACTTAGTATACATAAATATATAAATAACACACAATCCCAAAGGAACAGAGACTTGCAGTATACTTGTCCAAATAGTGCACAGGAAAGCATATGCAAATAGCAAAATCTCCAAGAAAAGAACAAAGGATGTAGAGTGGGCAGGAAAGTTGTCAGATGAAACTAAAATAAAACTGCAGAATGAAGAAAAGATCCTGATGGAACCAAAACAAATAAGAAAGATGCCTAGTAGCACTAGGGTAAACTACTCCCTCAAATAATATGAATTATGTGAAAGGCTGATGAGATCATCCCCTTTTCTTCCAGGGAGGTAACAAAGGTGCATAACACATTAACAATTAGGAAAGAAGGATGGTAATTTATGAAAATCACAAAATGCTTACTTTGATTCCAGCTTCTCTTGCCAAGGAGCTCTCAAGTGCTTTACTTGGACCCTGGCAACTGAAACAAACCATCAAGAACTGTAGTCATCGCTGCTAAATATAGGACATCAGCTCCAGGGCACTGTATACTCCTAGATTTACTACTACATGTGTGATTGCTAAGAACTGTTTGGGAAATGTAGTGATAATGACTGATGGTAATCAAGAACTAATAACTGGAAAGCTGCATTGTTGCTGTATACAAGCTAAAAAAAGTGGTTTGATTCATCAGTCTTTTAAACACTCCATCACAGAGAGCTTCAATTCTCTGATACATGGAAACACACAAATATTTTGTTGCAACACTTTGATCACTTCTTTTAGCAAATAAAACTAAGTTTCTTTTCAGAGCATCCTGTCAAGTATGTGTCGTAAATGAACGGGGGTTATGCACCACCACTACATGTTCTAATTCCTTTCCCCTTACACTTTTTGAGAAAGCTCAAAAATACTAGTCACTTGACAATCTATCCCCAGATTTAGGTGACCTTCATCTTGCAATGGCAATCACATAAACAGATCCTTCTGCTCACACAGGAGAGAATCCAACCGAATGCATTAAACTTTAGGGACAGGTCCCACTCTGCAAGTCATTCCAGAGACAGTGTGGAAGATGCAAATAATTCAGTGTTTTGAAATTTAAGTGTTTACTGTTTACACAAAGCTCATTAACATCTCTCAGCTGAGATCTAAGTGCTCTCTTTAAATAGAGAGAGTCCTTTCATTAAAGCAGGCTACAGGGACTCGGCGCAGGTAGGTTCTGACAGTTACTCGGCTCTCAGCCCCGTCAGGGGGCTGGAGCTCTCCTCGGCGGCGCCAGCGGGATGTCCCAGAGCACGGCAACCCCCGGCGAGGAGCTCTCGGGCGCGAGTTTGAGGAAAATCGCTGGCAAGCGGAGCTTCCCTCCAGGTTCAGCAACAGGGGACGGGCCGGCGAGACACCTGTGAGAGTTCTGCCGACCGCAGGTGAACGGGCCCTGCAAACTGACCACGGTTCAAAACCACTCCGGACCAGTCTTCTCACAGGACAACGGACTCTCCCTCACGCTATCTCAGCGCTGCGGGAGCGGGTGGTTTCTATGCTCTTTTTCTGACTCCGAGTCACCCCATTTACAAGACACCCCCCGCCTACTCCTAGAGACCCTTTTTAGGGCAGCCTCACCTCTCCTGCCGCCCCCTCCGCGGCTCCCCCAGCGCTTCCCTCCGGCCGAAGACAGCGCCGGTGACCCGGTCCCCGCCGGCAGCCGCAGCCCCGCGCCTCCTCCCGGCTTGTCTGAGGGAAGGGAGGCGGCCCAGGGAGAGGCAAAGCCCATCCCGCCGCCCCGGGCCAGTGCCGGGCCAATGCCGGCGCCGCGTCCCTGCGAGCGGGGCGGCTCCCCCCGCCCCGGGCCCGCCCCGTGCTGCCGCCCGTGTCACCTGCGGCAGCCACCGGGGCGGGGACGCTGCCTGCGGGGCGGGGGAGCCTTCGGGGCCGGTGTCAGCGGGCACCTCTCGTGGAGGCAGGAGCTCCACAGCGAACACGGGCTATTCCTCACAAAGTCCACGCAGGGAGTGTCACCTCGACTTGACAATCTGCCTGGAGGGACAATGATCGGTATTTCACTTTACCTGGTGGCAGGCAACCCGAAAGGTTTGAACATACGCCCCTGTTTGCAGTAAAGATACGGGCAGAGATAACAGAGGTTTCAGTCATCTATTTGCCCCGGAAGCCGCTGTGTGTGCTTTTCTGTTTAATTGGTAGCACAAAATACACATGCCTCCATTTCATGGGATTTTGGGACCTTCGCATCTCAGCGCCTCTTGCTCAGCACTTGCTCAGCACTTAGGCTGAGCAAGAAAAAACCACGGTGGTTTCTGAAGCCGGAGTCCCTCTGTCTGTGAGCAGGGAGACAGCACCGACCCCTGGCATGTGGAGAGCTGGTGTGGTGGTATTTTCCTCTTACTTACATTCTTCTCGAGGCCCTTGATTTAATTGATTTAATTCTAGTTTTGGGCAGCTGTAGAATTTTCCTCTCTGGCGTGCCTGGGAGCAGGGCCTCTGTGCCCCAAGGGCAGCCAGTGTGTCACTTGCCCACATCTGCTGACAGGTGACCTGGCTTGGTTCTCTCTTGCAGCAGCTCTGCTTCCAACTACTTCCCCATTGTGTTCCCGGTCTGAGTCCATTCACTCCCAAACCCTAGATCATCAGGCCTGGCTTCCTGCTAATCATAAATTCTTAAGTTTCACTTCCTACACAAACCTGGATGTGGTGAAACAATTTTTAGAGGAAATCGGTGTAAAGGTTTGCTAAATTACATGTCTTTTCAATTTTGTGCATTTTATACATTGCTCTTCCTTTTCCTAGATGACAAAATAAGGGACCAGAGCATGCATTTTGTGCACTATCCAGTAAAATTCTGACGTAATAAGCCTTTAATAAGGTTTACATTCATCTTCCAAGGATCAGAGTGAATTGGAGACCTTGTGAAAGCTTAAAAGTTGCTTGCTCCCCTCAATAATTTTCATTCAAGCACCTCTTATCCACATATCCTGTTTATTCATCCTAATGCAGCATACTAAGCCATATCTATTCAAACCCACAATGAAATTCTCTTCAGTGCAGATCAATAAACATCACTTAATTAGAACTGGGAGCCCTTTTGACATTCTTGGTACATGGAGCATATTTTTCTCTTGTGGAAAATATCTCTTTTGCCCCTCTCACAGCAGTCCCAAAGAACAAGAAGGAAGGTCGGTGTAAAACAGAATTTTAAGACTGGACACACTGTATCAGCTGGAAGCTGTGGGTACGCTTGGCCCCTGCTGGATGGAGCTGGAACTGAGGTCTGGTGTGCCCACTGCTCCAAACAATTGTCCCTTTAAACAAGAATTTAGGACCCAAGCTTAGGAAAAAGCAGCTCCTTGTTGCAAGGGATCTCCAGGTGGCAGAGGTCTCCAGCATTGTGACAGGTGACTGCTGAGAAACTGTGTACAGGGAGTGTACTGTGTCTACTAAAATACATATGTGCTCTCTCCTACTCACATTTACTGTAGTGATTTCTTCTTGAAATGGATTCAGATTAAATCAGTGGGATTATGTAAGTGCTGTCCCAGCTGAGATTTGTTCCCAGCTCATACCTTGAGTGGTTGCAGTAACAAAGAAGATGAAAATACCAAAATGACCTTCAGAATACCTGGAGGACCCTCACATTCATTCCTCTGTAACTTCAGATGGAAAGAATCTGCAACCAGTATACAACCCATCCCCGCAGTTGCTCTGCAAAAGCGTAGTAGGTTTGTAGAATCTGTGCATTTCATGTAACCACAGAAGGGTTGGTTTTCGTGTGAATTGAGCCTGAACTCTCTCAATGTGGCAAGAAAAAACCCCCTAGTGATGAATGTACCCTACCAGCCCTCCTCTTTCCCATACACAGTCACAGAGTTGTTAGGTTCTCACTAAAATCAAAAAGATATATGCACAAAGTGTTATGACATCTTCAGGAAAAACTAAAAAAAAAAACAAAAACAAACACACACACCAAAAAAAAAAAAACCAACCAAAAAACCAAACCTCCCTGCAGGTATCTTTGTGTAGAGGTATTGCTATCAGCTTCAGAAAGTGGATCACCTACCTTTGGCTCCTGGGCCCCAGGGTCTTTTTTTTCTTTTGTTTTTGTTGTTGTTGTTTGTTTGTTTGTTTGGCTTTTTTGTTTTTTGTTTTGTTTTGTTTTCCTTTAAAATCTTCTGCACTGTTAGGTAATGGGGTAAAAAGTTCTCCATGTGCACAAAGGAAGGCAGAGGAACAATGGTAGGTGGAAGACCCTGACAAATACCCTGCCTGGCTGCTCCCCAAACCACCACAGGAGCTCTCAGCACATCAAAGGTCCATCTCCACACACATGAAGGAGCACAGAGGTAGGAGGGGGAGCCCTGGTAATCCCATCAGAGGCACATCCCTTCCCAGGGAGTCCCAGTACCTTGCAGACTGGGGGGATCACTGCCGTGGTAGGGCACAATGTGGATGCAAGTGAAGAGCATTTTAAGGTTGCACAGGACCTACTATGGAATATTCAGGGGACAAGCCAAAGGTGTGGAGAAAAGAGGGATGAAGGTTTGGAGAGAAACAAGCACATTAAAACAGAGAGGTAAGGGGATAAAAGGGGCCAGTAACATGTAAAGAGGGCTGGTAAGTTTGCTTATCTGCCCATGCCCTGCACCTGCTGAAGACATTTCTTTGCGTATTTAAAAAAGTAAGTCTTCAAAAATATTTTTTAAATAATTTAAAATTTATTTTAAAACATTACAAGAAAATGAGTACTGAAGGTGTAAACTGTGAAAGGGAACAGTGTGGGTAATTCAGGTTTATATAAGTCTCTCATTTTGAACTTGATCAGAACATGGAGCCAAAACAAATTCCATGTAACAGTGATATACAAAAATGGCTTTGGCACTGTGCATGGAAATTTCCAGTCTCACATGGTTTTACCCTCTCTTATCAGATTTCCAAAGTTAAAAAGAAACACAAAGAGAAAAAAAAGAAGTTTAAAGAAATGTGAGAACTTTTCCACCAGTTGTAAAGTTAGTGGGACAGTTCAATGGGAAATGCAGAATTAGGGATGGGGTCAGAACAGGAACCAGCTCTGAAGTCAGTTTTATTGTAAGACTTGTCCTCCACTGAAGGTTAGGCAACATGAAAACCAGAGTTCAAACTCCCAGAAGCTGTCCAAGGCTGCACCTCCAGACAAGGTCTTGCCAAGAGACCCTGGGTCACAAAGAAGCACCCCTGGGTTCTGTCTAATGCATAAAGCTTTATTCTTGTCTACTGAGAGCATTGGCTCTATGGTTACACAGCTATGTCTCTGCTTGTGTGGTCTTCCCATTCCTCACTATTTGGTGGGAGGTGATCTTTGATGACTTCTTCCTTGCTCTGAAGGTCTTACAGGTCTGCCCAGCTGTCCCTCAGGACCTCAGCTGCTGCCTGCAGCTGTAGTAGGATGCTGGCCTTTTGGCAGTCAGTGGAGGGCTGAAATGATGCAGGAAGATGCATCAATGACTGAAAATCCCAGGTCAGAATGGTCATGCCTTCCCCAGCATCCTGAGCAGCACAACATTTGCAAAAGCTTGAAAGCCTTCCATGAGTTCAATCTCATACCCATGCTGAGGTTCGGGACAGGGTGCCAGAGAGAAGAGTGAGCATAAACAGAGGAAGGCAGTGATTTGTTTCCTTAGTCAAGGAAACAATGTAAAAGAGGAGGGTAATTTTAACTTACGCATCCTCAGAAGACTCATACCCTGCTCTGTCAGCTGGGGCATCTTGCCATACACATACCCTTGAAACTCTTTGTGAAGAACGGGGCTCATCATAGCTGCCACATCCCTGATGGTGGTCTGGTTGAGCTGCAGAGACATGGAAGGGAGAAATTTGCTCCAGTTGAACCTCACTGAACTCAGCATCCCCCAGACACAAACTACCTCAACCTAAAGGCTCAGTTTTTTCTCCCTCTGGAGGAAAATGGCTTGCTCAACCGGATAGGAAGCATTTCTCTTCTTTAGCACCGACAACCTTTCTGACTAAAGGGCCACTGAGATTCAGCTGGTTCTCAGGAGGAATTTTCCAGGCCCACCTTGTGGGACAGGTGGAAAGGTGTGATCCATACACCCAGCATTTCAATGCTCTTCCAGCTCCAGGCATTTTCACAGAGAAGCTGCTTCCTCCCAAAGCACGTCTGATCTGTCATTGTTACACACAGGTGGGTGAACCCAGCATCGCAGCTACTGCTGAAGGGCCGACAGAAACAGCACCTCTTACACTCCTTCACAGTCCAGCCAGTTTCCGACCACATTTCAGACCACACAGCAGAACAAAGGGTAAATCTTGCCACAGAATTCATCTTCCCCCATTTGAGAGAAGGAACATTTTCCCCAGTATTGGAAGCCGAGATTTACGCCTATTGATTACCTTTACAGAACTGTGTCAAAAGATGGGGAGGTGCCTATGTTAAGTAAGTACCAGTGGGAGTATTTGTAGTGTCATCCAGGTCTGCCTCGAATGGTAGTCCCATGCTTGTCAGCATTCAATTCTGAACCATATTTGGATTCAGGGGCGTGTGTGAGATGTTTTAAAATTCCTCCTTTGAAATATTAAGTTATTGCTCTTCTCCATCTTCTCTTCCTGTTTCCCTTTAGGTAACTCCTTTATACATACACCATCATGGCTAGGCTTCGTGAACAAAGATTTGGGAAGGGTTCTACCCACGTTTGTTGCAAGCATGTTGGTGGCTAAAAAAGGCCAATACGAGATAGGCATGTCCGGTTGCAAAAGGCACAGCAGAAAGACTCCTTAGATGGTATATCCTGCAAGGCACGATTCTTTCTGCGTTGTCTTTTCTCCTCAAGGGTGACCCTGCGTGCTTTCTCAAAAGCATCAGCAGCGTTGTAGATGGTGTGTCTCCAGGCCTCCCGATTGGAGGCCAGAGTAGACCAGTTATGGNACCAGACTGTTTTATGAAGCTTTCTGAAAGCACTGTATGCCTTTGCTAACCTGTTGTCTATCTCCCCGTCAGTCTTACCATCCGAGGAGATGAGGCTGCCTAGGTAATTAAGCTGCTGGACTGATTTGAGTTCTGTTTGGCCAATGGTGATGTGGGGATGATGGGGGACTTCCCCGCAGAAACCCCTGTCAGGACTGCAGCCACCCCTGAGCTGTCGCTGACATTTTGTATTTCCCGTTTCCCGGGGCAGAGGGCGCCGCCGGCCCCCGGAACGCGCGGCGGGGCCGGGCAGGGCCCCGTTGCGATGGCGACCGGGGTTGCTTCGGGCTGACGGTGAACTCTGGCGGTGGGTGCGC
>VXAY01004090.1:587650-679563 GCA_013399855.1 Oxyruncus cristatus
CAGGGTGGCAGGGTTGGTGGGGTCCGGGGCTGCGGGCCTCGGTGAGGGGTGGCCCAGCTTTGTCCACTGATGTGCCTGGTGGTGAAGGGGGTTGTGGGGAGCGCGTACAAGGGAAGGGGCGGCTAGGAACGGAGTTGTTAGTGTGCTCTGGAGATCGGGAAGCGGATACAGCGTGACTGCAGAGTGTCACGGTGTGACTGAGGTAATCAATTCACCGGGTTCTGCACCTGGGACGGGGCAACCGTGGATGTACCTACAGACTGGGGAAAAAGAGGTTGGAGAGCAGCCCCACTCCACCAGGAAAGGACCTGGGGGTCCTGGTCGACGGCAAGTTGAATATGAGCCGGCAGTGCCCTGCCAGCCAGGAGGGTCGACCGAGTCCTGGGGGGGCATCAGCCAAAGCATCGCCAGCCAGTCAAGGGAGAGGATTGTCCCGCTCTGCTCTGCACTGGGGCGGCCTCACCTTGAATATTGTGTGCAGTTTTAGGTGCCGAAACGTGAAAAAGACATCAAGGCATTAGAGAGTGTCCAAGGGAGGGCTGCAAGAATGGTGAAGGGCCTTGAAGGGAAACCACATGAGGAGTGACTCAGGTCACTTGGTCTGTTCAGCCTGGAGAAGAGGAGACTGAGGGGAGACCTCATTGCAGGTCTGATGTACAACTTCCTCTTAAGGGAAGAGAAGGGGTAGGCATCAATCTCTTCTTTGTGGTGAACAGGACCCATGGAAATGGCCTGAAGTTGTGTCAGGGGAGGTTTAGGTTGGATATTAGAAAAGGTTCTTCACCCAGAGGGTGTTTGGGTGCTGGAACATGCTCCCCAGGGAAGTGGTCACAGCACCAAGCCTGACAGAGTTCAAGAAGTGTTTGGACAGTGCTCTCAGGCACATGGTGTGATTGTTGAGGTTGTCCCGTGCAGGGCCAGGAGTTAGACTCAATGATCCCTGTGGGTCCTATTCAATTGTATTGAATAGGAAACTGCAAAGGTTGTAGTGTGAAATAGGATAGAAAGTTATTTTGCATACAGAAAGCTGACCTTTCCTGCAGGGTATGGTGAGTGAGGGGAGAAGGCATGGGCCTGTGTATGGATTTCAGTGCCTCTGTCAATAGTTAACTTGATTTTACAGGCTTCTTTATGTGGCTTTCCCCTGACTTTTTTTTCCTGTTTACTTGTGCTCATTTTAATAGCAAAAATGTATCCAGCATGCTTTGTTTAGTCATGGAACAAGTTATTATCAATTTCAGCTATTGTCAGAATTCAGAAAAGCAGTTTAATATGAAGACAGGTTATATACAATGTTTCTACTCATTCAGTAATAAAACCGCCTATATTATATAAACTGTTCTGGTTCATTTGATTATGTGACCGCTAAAAGTGAGGTATTTTCATAAGTGCCCCTTTCTTGTGACTTTCAAATTTTATTTTATATAATATATTATAATTATAATATGATAATAATAATAATTCCATTACAGAATTATTCATTGACTGTTGAATTCTGAGGTTGGTAGTTGTGACAACATGCCCAGGGAATACTGCTGACACCCTTCAGAAAGCGGTTTTGTTCCAGCTCTGACAATAAAAACTATTATCAGAGTTGCAGTAAAGGCAAATATTCATAGTACTAGGAGAACAGAAGGAGAGGGAAAGAGATGCATATTAATAAGTGGACTTGATAAAACAAGTCTGATAAAGAAACAAAGGACTGGAAAAAGAACAACTTCTAATTTGATTTGCAAGAATGTAAAACACAGCCCGCAGCAAGGGATGCAATGAGTAACTGGTGATAGAGAACACTGAATCTACTCAGAACGATACTTCAGGTTGCCCCAAAAACATGGGCCTGAGTGCTATGCTGGGCAGGATTATTGCTGTCAAAAACCCAACTAGTTTTGTTTATTTCAGAACTGTTAGAAACTTGTCGCAAGTGACAAAGGCCAGTGAATATATGACATTCTATACGTTCATCTATGTCTTTTTTTTCCCCTTCACTTCTAGCACAAGTACAACCAAAAAAATGGAAGAGAACAAGAAAGAGGAGAAGCCAGGAAAACAAGTTACAGAACCTGAATCAGATATACCAGAAGCCATACTAGAACTTGAGTAGGTTTAATAAATTTTAACTTTTCACTCACATAGAATATGTCAATGAAGGAAGCAGAGAACAAAGACACCTTATTCAATTTAGGGCCTGAGCCAATTTTTTGGGGGTTTTCAAGGCTATTCCAGAAAGGTACACTTTTTAAACTATAGCTGTAAGGAAGCATTTAGATGTGTAAAATTAGAAATAATTTATGCCCTTAGGCTGTAACTTGGGAAAAAATGTTTTATTAAAGACAAAAAAACCCCCGACATTTTTTCTGCTAGTAACAAGCTTTTGATCAGCATACACTGAATTTGCAAGATCACATTTGACTGTATTTTTTAGAATTCCTTGGTGTTTGTGGAGGTTTGTTGTCACCAGCCAGAACTTCAAGACCTGCAGTTTGCTCTCTTCCTTGGTGCAGCTGAGAGCAGAGCACAACGTGTTTTGTTTTGAAAGTAAGAGAGGGATAACTTAAAGGTCTTTTAAAATCAAGCAGAGAAAACTAAGAGCCAAGTGGGAAATATCTGAAGCAGTTACTAAATAGTCTGATTTATTTGATCTCCAATCTCTTGAGTAGATGATTAAAAGAGAAAAAGTAAGCTCCATGACTTTTATCAGAGACAGAAATTGAAACAGAAAAGCCTCGGCAACATCCAACATCCAACAATTATCAGTGTTTAGGGAGCTAGGAGTAGTGCTTTGGTGTGGAAATTAAAAGTGGAGTAAGTGAACTGAAGAGTAGTTGTAGTGACATCTACAGGAGTTCACAGGGTTTATGCAGTATTTCTGGTTTCAGTTTACACAGTTTACACAGAACAGAGTACAATTTTCCATAGCAAAATATCCCCGATTTAGCTTGATCATGTCACAAACATACCATCTGAAAAGTCAACAAACCAACCCATCTATTTCACTAATAAGCAAACTGTATTATTAGGCTGAAAAAAACCTGCACCACTTTCAGATAAAATTATTCTTATGCATATTCAAATATCCAAGCAAAAGACTCATTTGTATGAAGAGTTTTCCACTGAAATGAGTGCTGTACTAACAAGGAGTATGTAGTTTCTACAACAACAATAGGGAAGAAAGGGAAGAAAAGTATTCTTCTTGATGTTTTTTTCTTTATCCCTCTTCTCTCTTTCCCTCTTTTCACCTCTGTAATCTATAACTTCTCTGTACCACTTGACTGAGCAAAGCAGCATAATCATACAAGTGCATATCTGTCACATTCCACTTTAGGATTTATCAAGTGCTTAGTGTTTATTTAACTTCCATTCCTGTTTTTTCTTCCATAAATTGAAGAATGGTTGCTGTTCACGGGAGCTTGTTATTTTGCATTTTCATTACAGCTCTCCGTTTCAGCATTTGTTAGGAAAAGCAATCCTATGAATTACTTGCCTTAGTAACATCTATAGATGACTGATAAAACTGTTTTGCTGCTGGGGGGGAGTGTTGTGTCTAGATGATTAAATCACTTAGGTGAGACCTAGTATACGGAGTTGAGAAAAACAGTGTCAAAGGAATCATCAATCCAGCTGTTTGGTGGCTCTAATCTGAGAAATACCATAGAAAAATAATCTAAAGGGGAAAGTTCCAATATGTAGCAGACAAAATGGAAAATAGTACTCATATACATTTTGACATTAGCAAGGTGATGGATATATTAGTGGAAAATCTTAAAGTAGGAGAAAATAAGATCAGCAATATCCAAAATATGAAAGTGGCTTGAAATGACTTAAAATGGCAGGTAATTTAGGCAATCACACTATGTGGCCAAGCTGTCATGTCCGTGACATACTTTTGCTGTAGACGTGACCACCATACACCCATATCTCTGCTCTCTCTAAATAATGTCCTTGTACTTAGTAGAAAACCTGAAAAATACTTTGGAGCACACTGACACCAGAGGATGAAAATTTAGTAACCTGCAGTTTGCATGATCCAATGACCCAAATGTAGCAACTCAGACTGGAAAAAAAACCACAAAAAAAAATCTTTTAAAGCAACCTAATACAATGAGGGGGGGAGGGGGGAGGAATAAAACCATGTAAAATAAATTAATAAGAAACCAACAAAAACCAAAATGAAAAACTGAAGGAACAATAACTGTTGAAAGAGTAAAAGATATCATGATAATTGTAATACTTGCCTCTATTGTGCCACGTGGTGAATGAATTCTGGGAAGAGAGGGAAAGCTTGCAGAGAATTTTGCAAATAGGCATTGTTTGCAGCCTAGTGTTTCTCATTCTAGAAGAGAGAACACCAGAAAGAAAGACTTATTTTACATCTGTGGTAAAGAGAAAGCCTATGAAAATATGAAGGCAGGGAGCTAGTTCTTTGAAAAAAATGTATAAACAGAGCATACTACTCAGGCTGGAGTCCCTATTCCCTAAGCGCTTCTTAAAGGCTAACAAATTCTTGGTGTACAAATACAGTTTATGAAGCTTGACAAACCACATTTTCAGAAGAATTGAATCCCTTTCAATTCTCTAGTTTGGGATTCATCTGACCTGTGTCTGAGTAAGTTGGCCAGGTTTCCTCTATAGCTAGTGATGAGTAGTATTTCTAGAGCACAAATAATCTTGTCCTAAAAGAGACCTGTGTAATTGCTCAGCTAAGCCACTTGCACAAAGAGTAAACCAGTTCAAGCCTCTTTAGCGGCGACAAGGCAACAGTATAACCAGGGAATCTGTATCTCTGTAGAGCAAGAAATCCAAACTAAGATGAAGGTCCAGATGTATATGGGAAATAATTTCTTTATCTGTAGTAAGCAGGCAGTGATATCTACCCAAATGAGTCAAGCACTATGACATGAAAATAAACATTTTGGTAGTATTTACATCTAATCTAGCTTAAGTAGCATTCCTCTCTTTCATGGTTTTGTAAGAATGTATCTTTCTTTATTTTCTCTTCGCAGAATTGAGACAAAAGAAACAACAATTGATCGGGTTTTGGTTCATCTGGAAGAATTGGAAAACAAGATCAAAGAGTATCAGAAAAGAGTAAGTGACTATGCATCCTTCTCCCAACACATTTTATATGTGGTATTTTGACTCACAGATTCAGTTTTATTCTTTCAATCCTAATACTACATACATTAAAACTAGTTATTGGAGTTAATTTGTTACAGTCAATGAAACTAGAGTTAGTGAGTCACTTTATGTGCTAAAAGTTAAAGTGGTATCTGAATTAAATAAACATTGAAAGAATGTCTCTCTGTCCTTTCCAAGCCCAATGGTTGCCCTGCTTTTGTAAGTATCCATGTGTTTAGCACTCCGTGGTGCTTCTTTCAGTCTTGAAGCCTGGTTGTTGTTTCATTCGTGTCTTAACTATCACTGTGAGTGGCATTTGCTCTTCTTTCTGCAGGTGTCTGCAGTATCTTATGATTACTCTCCCAATTCACTGCTAGTTCATGGTCTCTGGAGGACTCCATACTTTAGACTGTGCAGGATACTTAAGGGCATGGTTGAAGTGCTATTTGTTTAATTTACCCATGTTTTGACAGCACTTGGAGCTCCATTCTTTGTTTCCTGCTTAATGTTTCTGAGTGGTTTAGAGTTAATCCTTCTAGAAGTGAGGAATGCTTGAGACTGTCTCTACTGCATAGTTACTGTTACTGTTGCTCCTGTATGGTATCCTTTGGGAGTAGACATACACGATCAATAAATAATCTGAGTATCACCTGAGAGGGTCAGGGCAAAGGGTTATGATCACAGCTGTGGACTCAGGAGGTATAACCAATTTCAGCTCTGACAAGACTCTTTGCCGTGGTTATATGCAAGGCACCTGATTGTCTCATGAGTTTTCCACATGAAGGTGGTACATTCTCATGAAGAATGTTGAATAGCTCCTACATACAAATATTGTTATTAAATTACTCATGAGCAACTTTCTTTCCAGGCAATGGAGGACTACTGATGTACTGCATGGAATACAGCAGTCATTGGTCTCTCATTTCCTTCCAAAGGTCTTGAAGTTACTGAGGAAATTTCTGAGACCTGAAAACTCTCCCTTCTGCTCTATCCTTTTGATTATGAAGAATAGGTGTTTAGCTGGGTGTTCTTGCATTTCATCTGGCATTAGGCCAGATTTTACTTTTATTACTTAAGTTTGTCACTTTGAAAACCACTTGGAAACTGTTTTATGTGTCTACTTTGAAAATGTGTTGTGTCTTCTGTTGTTCTTTCTTAGAATGACGTTCTGAAGGAAGAACAGCAGGCACTTATCAGGCGCCTAATAAAACAAATAGAAGAAAAGGAGAAAAAACGAGATGAAAAGGAGGTTGTAACTAGGGATGATGTGGAAGAGTCACTGAAAGCAATTTTTCAGTATGTGAGGGACAAAGAACAACTTTTTAAAGGTATGTTGTGAGTTGGCGAAGGGTGGTTTGCAATTTACATGGTGGGGATCTTTGTTGTTGTTGTTTTGCATTTAGAGTTTCAACGTCCTTGTTACATAAAAAGCATAAGTTTTCCTCTCCCAAAATTGGGCTGTCTCAATTTGATATGGGATTGTGGAGGGCTTAAAAGTAAATCTGTTCCTTCCAAGTGATGTATATTGTTGTGCAAGTACGGTGCCTCCCTCTTTTCTGTAAATTCAAAACTTATGAAAACCCTAAGCACTGGTTCCACTGGAAGATTCAAAAAAAAAAAATAAAAAATTGAAGGCAGGAAAAAAGATCAGTTTTGACTGTTGAAAATTCTGGCTGTCATCCCTGTGATTCTCTGTGGGAGACACATGTGTCTTTGGTTACAATATTTCAGTGAGAACTGTTGTCACTCCTTGGAAGAATAAGATCAAGCTGTTTTCAGCAATGATGGTGGCCCTTCGCACTGTTAGCCCATCATGTTGTCATGTATTGTAGTGTAGAAGAATCCCCCTTCCTTCTCCAACCCCTTTGAAAGTGCCCTTCTTAAAGAATTTGATGAAGTTATAAGAATTATCAGTTCAAGAAACCAGTAATGAACTTGTCTTTTAACATTCTTATTTTAATAGAACTGCGCTCCCAAATTGAAGAAATTCAGCAAAGAATTCTAGTAAAGCAGCGTGAGAGAGATTATTGGTTGGAATACAAAAATGTAGGAAGTAAAATACACGCTGACAAGATTAGCAGTCTGGAAAAAGACATTAAGAAAGTTAAAGATGAGCTTCAAAGAACTACAGGTCAGTTTACAGCTAGTGTAATGCATGTCTTACAGGCTTTTTGCAAATTGCTTGCAGAAATTAAATTATAAATTTAATTTGAGGTCAAGTTCTAGTAACTTGTATCAACTTTCCTAAAACAGTGCACATAAGGTGGGCTGTGTAATCCTGAAATATGTAAGAACACCCTTTCTCTATTTCTCTCTATAAAAGTTCCTTTATTGAAGACATTGATAAAGTTTACAGAAATGATGACACTTAAAGAAACTGATAAGCTTGTATTCTGATGATTTTCTTGTAAAATACAGGCAACCCATTTTTAAAAAATGTTACTGTGAAGGACAGCAGTTTTCTAAAAATAAGTCTACATATATTTAGGTCACCTACACACAGGGCTCCCTTAGCAGTCATACTTGAACATGGTAACGCTACTGCTGTTGCTTCTCATCATATTACAAACACTTCACATGTCGAAAGCTTCTTTGGCAGGAAAGTAACATGAGCTCATTCTTGGAACAGTCTTTCCTATGGAGAACACTGTTTTACAAGCAGAACTAGAGGGAGCTCTTTAGCCACTGGTCTGAACTTTGCCTCCTAGTTGCTCAGTCTCCTGTGTGAAGCCCTGCACAATTGCCAGTGCAGACATATACAGATACTGGGAACAGTTTCAGTAGCATCACAACAATGGAACTAATTTGAGAGCTTATATATTCTGGTGCTGAGTGATTTTTACAAAGATTTCTTTACTACTGCATTATTTTTAAGTCATGTAAATATTTTGCTTTTACATAACCCATGCTTCCAGTTGGAGAAGGATGTCCTGGTTTTCTTCCTTTATGTCCCTCTCAGTATGCATGGCCATAGCCAAGCAGCTGGTAGTAACAGGCAGTGACGCTGCTCTAAGGGTCTCTGTATATTCTGTGCCAACCATTACCAGGCATCAACTATTGTGGATTAGAGCCAGCTAGCTATCTTTTTGTCTCTTGAAACATATTTTGCCATGATTAAGGTCTGCCCCGTGATCTCTACATTGCCAGATAGCTTGTCAGATATCCATCTCTCTATTCAGGAGAGGTTGACTTTTTTCCTTATGCATTTTCCGTGTTCTTAATCAGTTTAAAACTTTGCTATATAGATGCTGAAATAACAAAAAGAGAACGGGCTTTTATATAGAATGCCAGAATGAGCCAGTAGGAACATTTACTCTGGCCTCCTGCATGTCACAGAGTACAGAGTCAAAAATTCCTGGTCAAACAGAAGTGTATTTATTAAGAGACTGTTACAGAAGTACATACAGCAGTTGCCTACTTAAAATACTGCAAAATGATGCTGCCAGTACTAGATGTTAGCACACTATTTTACTTAACTTCCTAAAATTGAACCTGGAAAGTGTCTGGGGAGTACAGCCTTCCAGCAGAAATGTAATAAGCTTTCAGAGCAATGCAGCAACAAATTGGGCTTTTTCACACCTCAGATGTGTCACAGGCCTAGGGAATAAACTTAGGTGAACAGGTTTCTATCTCTGCATTAACCACTGAAGGGCTTGACACTGGCACAATTCGTGTTGTCTGGTGGTGACATCTTGAACAAAACAGCTGAAGAGGAGAGGAAACAAAAGAGAGACACACACTTAGGTGAGGTGTGGGGGAAACAGTGTTGCAATGAGAGAGCTGGGGAAAATAGCCTCCTTAGGAACTGTTCAGACACACTGTTTCGCCCTTTTTTTGTTCTCCCAGTATAACTCAGGCTATTTAGCTGCCTGAAAGAACGAAACAGTGAATTAATTATAGTATGGAAGTACTTCCATTTCATTTTGCCAAGTCTAGATGGTGGATTCCAGCTTCCACGGTGTTAAATTAAGAACTAATGCACAACTAATGAACTAATACAGCTTCGATATTTGACTGCCTTTGACTCCACAGCGGGTCCATGACCAGATATTCATTTACAGCCAGATCAGCTGTCTGCAACACAAGTGCAGAGCAAGGCTGAACTTCAAGCCTCTGCAACAAGTAGGAAGTGCCTTCCTTCAAAGAAAATTACTGCAATCTCATTCATTCCTTCAAAAGGAGGAAATATCAAGCAGAAGTGGGCTATTTAGAAGAGAAAAAAACCCCAAAACACTTAAAGGGCCAAAGGGAAGGATGAAATAATTAAAAAGCAAGTGACTAGAATGTGAAGCTAAATAAATTGACTTTGATGTAAGACACACTTTCTAAATAATGACATGTAATGATAAAAGCAAAATTGAGGCATTTGCCACATTGTCCATTTTGTCCTGTTGTCAAATTAAAACCTTAGAGCCTTAGATAAGTACGAAAATTTATTAGGCTCCTTATAAAAACTGTCTGGAAAAATGCTATGTGGGTAAGATGATCCAATACACTTCTATAGCTAAAAAATAAGTTTTCTAAGCAAATGTTTCACACCACGCTAGGAACTGCTAAGACAAAATTTAACGTTAAGATGCCAATATTTTAGCAGAGGATTGCTCAATTCACTGCTCAGTTAGCAGTGAACTGCTCAGCTGTTGCAGTTGTCAGCAGAAACGTGCAGGCCACTTTTGATTTCTAGTTTTGTAGTTAACATTACTGTCCTTTTGGTTTAGGAGGATAATTTCTATGGGGAAGGATGTTTGAATCCTTTTCGGTGGAGCATCTATGTATATGACGCTCGCTGATAAGTTCCAGTTCAATAACAATATGCCAATTATCTGTTTGTTGCCAGGAGAAATTGATGTCAAATAATGATTTCTGATTTCCTTTTTTATTGTTTTAAAGAATATTATAGAGATGCTTTGAATGCAGTGAAAGAAGAAAATAAGAGTCTGTTTGACAGGCACTTGAAGTTACTTAGTGAACAGGCTCTTAAGGTATTCCTTCTGCCTTTTTTAAAACTGCTAACTGCATCATAGTTAGGATACATGTACTCTGCATTAATAACTATTTTAACTCACATTAAGACTTGAAACTTTTCTAATAAATTGAGAGTAACAGAAACTGTAAATCTTACAACGTGTGGAATTGGTCACTGTTATACACACATGTACCTTTTTTTCTTACATCAGACTAACAATGAGTAGATGTGAGGAAACTTTACAAATGAGATATGAGGAAGTGGGGCACCATGCACTGACATGACTTGTTCAAGAATGTGTTGCTTTTGCTGTGACTGACTTTGACATTTGCATAGACTTCAAAAACCAATAACATGCAAAGGGATTGGCGGCATGAAAATGTAGGTCAATTTGAAAAAAAAATTGACAAAAAAAATTGACAAAAAATTTTAAAATGCCAAAATAGTGCAGTCCCAGGAAAATTTAGGTTTATTGATGCATTAATTTTTTTGGTCATCTCTGCCAGCTCTGATTTGAAAACATAATGTACAAATAGCTCTAGTGACAACATCTCACTTTCACAAAATGCAAAGCATACTTCAATGGGAATTACTAGGCCCATTATGTGTTTAAATTCCCTGACTTCAGTGCTGGAATTTCCAGTCACATGAGAACATAATTCAAAGGACTGTGTTTATGGTGATCTACAGGGGCATCTTCCCTCCCAGTTTTTCCTTTCCACTTACTGACATCAATAATTAAATTGTAGCTTGCACTCATTAGCACAGACCTCTACATGTTTAGGTCACTTGTCATAGATCAGTACTGCTGCATTTGGGATTTTGCTTGGGATTTTTAGTAGCTAAAGGTCTGATTTTCTGAAAACAGGAAGGTCTGAACTATAGTGGGAACATAGAAGAACTTGTTAGGCAAAAAAAAGGAGAAATGTCCTATTTTAATATGGGAAATTATAAAATATTGGTAAACTGCTTGACATATAATCTGCTCTAGGCAGGATGATGGAGAAGAAACATCTGGCCTTGTGAACTAAATCCCCTTGTAATCCCTCAGGGTATGCTACAGTCTGTTGTGTGGATGTTTCTTAATTATTTCCTGCTAAAGAGCAGAAGGTTCTTCTTTATAGTCTGCAGAACTGTCAAAGTTGCGCTCTCAGATGAGATGATCTTAAATTGTGTTTTCTCAGAGTGCTGTGGGATATTTAGACAAAAACTGTCGCAGAGAAATTCAAGAGAATGAATGGCTAAAAGAAGAGGTAAGAGGATCACTTGCCTACAGTTTATCGTGCTAGCTCACGTTTTAAATGCAATGGCCTACAGCCATAACTGTTTCCAGTGATGGGCCTCTGAAGAATTCCATAGGAAAAGGAGAGCAGGTTTCCAGTAATTAATCTGTAATCCTGAGCAGCAAACAGTGTAACGTGGTGAACAAAAGTAAAAGGTGAACACCTGCTTTCAGAAATGAAGGAGCCCTTTTCCTGCCTAAGCAGTTACATGAAGGACTACCATGTTCCATACAAGTAAGTATTTACATCTGTCAAGACTGGGATGCTATTTAGTGTGAAGGCTCAACCATGTAAGTATCTGAAGAGTGAAGTTTTGAATTGCATTAAAGTTCTAGTGTTGCTGTATTCAAAGAAAATGGACATGGATGTTGAAAATGTGTTTTGAGGAATGGCTTGAGACAACTTTAAGTGGAAGGTAATAAAGAAACCATGGGGCTATACACTGAAGAGAGGAAAATCAGAATCGTATATAGTTGTAATTGGTTACTTGATAGCTTTTATACTGTCCTTTAATGGTAATTTACAGCTATATATTAGATACCTGTAACTTTTCTTGTCAAGAAAAGACTTTTTTGTGAGCCAGATTTAGAAAACTAATTTTTCCATGGTGAGAGTTTGATTGTGTTTGCTGCAGTCAATACAGGTTCTTTGTTCTGACCAAATCTGAGCATGAGATTGGTGGGTGAAATGCCCTTCCTCGCCTTTACAGTCTCCCAGTTTAGAACTGAGCAAAACTTCTTGGGAAGTTAATAAATGAACTTCTTATTTTTCCATACCACATCAACAAACCTGGCAGAGGTTTCTACATTTTACTTACTAGTTTAAGATACCTGCCAGTATGCAGGGATACAGCTTTCCTTCTTCCCCTGAGCACGCAGTGAGCTCTGAGCACGCATCTTTAACTTTGCAGGGCAAGTGTCCAAACCACAGCTTATGAAGCAATGAGGGTGGGGGTCAATAGGAAAGAATTAGTGTTTTATTCTGTATAAACAATAGGAGCTCAAATCTATACATCCTATCACTTAATGAGTATGAATTATCCTCCCATCTCCCTGTCTCACTGAACACTTATGACTTGTTGACACTGTCTAACGTGTGTAAAAGACAGATCCACTCTGGAGTATGTCCTGACAGGCCCTCACTTTGGAGCTGAGGGATTTGGGTTTCTTTCCTCTCAACTAGAAGTTTCCTATGTTATGAATTACTTTCCTATGTTATGAATTAGTGCTTTGAATTTTGGGAAAAACAAAACCAATATCACTAAGTTTTCCAGTCCTCTGAATTCACCCATTTATTTTCTCTGCTTTTCTTACATGGATGAAATATTTTCTCTCAGGCTAATGTTTATATGTAGCTGACAGACTCTTCCAGTAGTTTCTTTTGGGGAGATAAAGCAAAAATTTTGGTTTAGTCTTACTTCATTTTTTTTTTCCCCAGTTTGGCCACTGAACTGAAAAACAATTTACCAAAACAGCCCTAAACTAGTTATCTCCAAATTTGAACAGATTTGGAGACTTCACCCACATTTTTTCGTGGTTACTGTGTCACACTAAGATGGTGCAAAACTGCGTCACCTCACTGTGCCAAGCCACATCCTGTTGCTGGTTAATATCCTGTCATTTTCACCTTTTTAATTCCTGCAAGAAATTTGAACTAGTTTGAACCACAAATTTGGATGATTATAGCCGGGTAATTTGGCTCTGATGAGAACAGGTGCTTTCAGGTCACTGGGTACTGCTCTTAAACATGGGCATATGGCTAAGTTTTCTGGGAAGGTGCCTCTCCCATACATTCCCCTCTCCAGTGAAGTGGGTAAGAACTTGCTTGTACTTCAAGAAAAGTGGGAGGAACTATGGACACTGAATAACTGGCATCCTTTGGTTAGGCTAACTTCATGGCAATATGGGGTGATTACCAGTGAAAGAAAGTAGTACCTGGGGCTTAGCCGATGTTGTGGTAACTTGGACATTGCTAATTCTGGGTAAGAAGTTTTGTATATAAACAGGAATTAGAAGAAGAATGCTTGCTGAGCAAGACCTTGTATTTAACTCTGCAAAGAAGGTTTTTCTCTCTCAAAGCTCTGATGTGAAAGCAAAAAAGAAAAATTCAGAGCTGCTGTCTAGCAGACCTGCTTGACTACATGAGAAAGTTGTGCTGTTAGGATTGCATAAAGCGAATATGTGGCTGTGATTGACAGAGCCATGATATTAAAAGGGTTCTAATAAAAGTGTGAAAGAACCAGAGAGAGCTTCCCTTTGCCTGAAAAAGTGTCACTATGTTTCCCCACCAGATGTGCAATCTTGCTGATAGAGCTGCAATCTTTCTAGGTATGTGCTGTTAAGGTAGTTTCTATGAAAGCTTTCCAAAATTCTAAGATTTTCTCTTCATTTTTTTTCTAATTGTCAAAAGGTTACGATCTACCGAAAGGAAGTAAGTGATTTGAAAGCCTCTGTTCAGCTCCTGGAAGAAGAAAATACCACTTTAGTGGCAAAGCTGATTGATACCAAACTTCAGAACCTGATAGGATCCAGGTAAAATGATGCCTTTACAGACTCAAAAGTGATTTTTTTAAAAGATAATGATACCATCTGCCTCTAAAGCTATTTGGGCTCTCCTACATCAAAGCCAAGGTTGAGGGGAAAGAGGATTTGACTATGTGTGGGACTTGTCTCCTTGAAGGATGACAGTAACATTGTGACCTCCTAAATACCAAAATTCAGGAAAGAAACTTGGTTCTTTAATAGTCTATGAAGACCTAGTGCTACCAACTTCCTCTTGGTGGGGATACCACTGGGGCTTGGAAATAGTTTCTTTGTGTTGTAATTAGATGGTCTCAGCCCCAGCTTTTCAGACCAAGTGCTGAATAATAGATTTTTTTCCTTTACTGGTGGAAAAATGTGAAGATTAGTATGTCAATACAGCAGGCTTTGCAATCTCAAGTGAAACAGATGACCTGGCACTGAGTAAGGAAGAGACCTTGGGATATGTCTGTCTGTAGAGGTATCTGTAGGATTAGATTCTTTTGTACTGAAATTATTTAACTTGTTCCCCAGAGAAATATTAATTTAGCTACAAAGTATCAACACTAATGGTATCAAAAGCATAATGCAACAATGGGAATGATCCATCTTCATTTTCCAGCCCCAGCTCAGTGATTTTAGCCATATTGCATAAAAAGTTCCAAGTCTTAAGAAGTGACCGTTTGTTTCTCCTTTCCAAACTGCGGATTGTTTCTAAGTGAGAGCTGCCAGATATGGTTTGAATCTTGGACTGACTGGAGACTATAACATTTGTTTTCTTTTAGTCTCATGGACATAGTTGAACTTGGACACTAAAAATAAAAAAGAGCAGCTTATTAGCCACTAAGCTACCTGGCTGCCTCCATTGCATTTTTAAACCATTTTGCTGTTCTGCATTTGTGGTTAAGCAGCAAATGGCTTTCAGAAAGGGTGTCCTCCCTCTCACCCCAAAACATTGCTCGGTTCAGACCACTACTATAAGTTTCACTTCATCTTTTTTATGCCATAGGCATTTGTTCCTTACTGAGGCAGCTGGCTTGCAAGAAGGATTTCCTAAGGACGAAATGGAAGTGGGATATAGAGAATATGCAGGTAATGTGCACGCCAGCAGCTTATAAGAACTGATAAGTTACTGAACATTTACAGACTTTTTATTTCTTAAGGTTTTTATCAAACTGCCTGTTTGACATGGTAAACACTTAATTTCCCACTTGATGGCAGCCACCACAGCAATGACAGACTGTAGTTTGCATTAAGACAAAATCATACTCCACCTGTTATACAGTTTTTAAATTGAAATTGGTGTCTAGATTGTGGAATATAATTACTCCTCTAGAGCTAGCCTGCAATGCAGTTAACAGGACTGGCCATCTTTTATGAAGATATGGTTCATATCTTACTCACTTCTTTGCTGATTCATATCATCATAACTTCATTATGTCTTGTCCCTGAGACATCACTCTTTGAACTCTGTGCTGGCTTTCACTTCAAGTGTATGTGCACTTTACGGTCATTCAGCTCATACACTGGAGGTAAATGATAAATAAATCCCTAGCAAGAGCAGTTGAAGCTCAGCCCAAACTGAAAATCTTATTAAGCAGTACTGAATTTTGGGCTGAATCCCCATCTGTTCTGTTAGGTATGCCCAAGAAAAGGATATACCATTAGGCAAGAAAGAGCAAGTGAACATGCTTATTTGTTTAGGATGTCTTCTGTGGATTCCTTAGTATCACATGTTTTATTTCACATCTTTGTGTTAGTACAAGAAACGGGATGGAAAAAGTACAAAATTAAAGAGGTAAGTTACAAAAATTGCAGTCATGCAGTTATGGACACATGAAGAAGTCTGTTGAAGTTCTGATCAGTCTGAGCCATTGGTGGGCCTTTTGAAACCATCAGGCACCAGCAAAAAAACCTTTCTGAATTAGATATATGTTTACTTTGAATACCTTTGCTAGACCTTTGCAATAGTTACTGGGAGGAGTAGGTTTTGTTCCAATAAGCTGGGATCAGATCACTGTCCCAGGCAAACCTGTAACTTGGCAGTCCATGTCCAGCATTGTCTGTCATCCTTAGAATGAGTCAAATGCAAATGTGAGCTCTTCAGGGGAGTTATAAGTAGACCAGCTGTGTTTCAGGAACTTGTATCTATATACCTAAAGATACATGGATATAAAAAAAGTTTATACTTGTTTTTGCTGCCTTTCTTATTCTTTTTAACTATTCAGGGCTCTACAGCACTTAAGTTGAACTGATTGTTTCCCCTGCCCCATCCTACAGACCCATTAGTTCTTACTTCCAATCAATTTCAGTTCCTGGTCTTGATCAGAAACTGTAAACAAAAATCACATTAAAAAAAAAAAAAGTGAAGAAAACTAACATTTGGCTTGATTTGACAATTAAAAATCCTACCAAGCTGTTCTTTGCATCTCAGGGGCCAAGCCATATTAAAGACTGCAGGCAATGCTTATACCAAGTACCAATTCTGACTTCCATAAGGCTTAACAATTACATACACATCATTTTTCTTCTCTTTAAAAAGCAAAGGCAGATGGAGAAGAGAGCCTCAGAAGTGCTACAGTTCCCTGTCAGAGAAAACAAGCCTTTCCAAAGGTTCAGTCTAAAACAGAGGATGAGAAGCCTCAAGACAGTGAAGAGCTGCAGAAAAAAATCTTCACTACAGCCGTGGATCACTTGCTGTACGAAGAAGAAGATGATTTCCAGGTATGAGTTAAAGTCATCAGGTCTTTCACTTACACAAACATTTTTCAGAATGGAGCATGAACTACTATCAGGACCATTCTATTCCCAGTGGTGTTATGGCATCCAGTGTCTTTTACCTGGTGTGCAATTCAGATGCTTAATCATAAGCCTCTGGTGCCATTTGGGACAGTGAGGTCACTCCATACCCTTCAGATGCTGGGCCAGAAGAGCACAGGTTCTCTGTCATACAGGCCAGCCTCCCTTGGGTGTTTTGGATGCCTTAGTGCATTTCTGGTATCATGAGACTTTTTTTTGGCAATTGAATGGTGTCCTAGGAATCAGCACATAGAGTGTCAGGATAAAATTCCCCCTAGAAAGAATTTCTGAATGCCAACTAGTGACAGTTTTCTATGGTATAGCCAGGCTCTTGCTTGGATACTGGTCCTTTAGAATCTGTGTTGCATAGTAGCATTAAAGCATCGACATTCCTTCAGCAGAAAGCTGGGATGAAGGTGTTCCTGGGTGCAAACTACAGGGGCTGAGAAAATAAAAAGGTACAGGTTATATGTAAATAGCCAGAGTTTGTGTGGTTCTCAGAGACGGGGTGGTGGCACCTACTTCTGAAGAGCCTCAAACCTAAGTTGCAAAAAATGCTTCCTGGGTGCCTTTGATACTCTTGAGTTACAAAAACTTGAATACATTTCTAAATAAACTAATTACTCTTAGAAAATACATTACTGTGCATCATTGATTTCTACTCCAAATTAAAGATGATATAAACATGGTGCAAAATGAACATGTGTGTAAAGATACTTCCCCATCATTGTTCTTTATTCTTGAATATTCTATTCAAACTTACTCAATAATGAGTTAAAAGACCCACAAAAGCAAAACAAACAAAAAAACCTCAACAACTCTTTTTCTAGAAATTTGGCTTCAGTTTTATCAATACTCTTCAATTTTTCTTCAGAGAAATAATCCTGATGCCTTGATCAGAGACTAACTTAAAGGGTGGCTCTGTCCTGAAGAGGTATCACGAAAGTTTTAACAAAAGACATCTCTCCAGGTGTTTGTTTCTTTGCTGTCATTGCCTGGGGAGAGGAAGCTGTCCTTCTTTCTTCCTGCTGGTAGCACTGCAGAGCCCACCCCACTGAGGGCCATTGGTGCTGCTGACATAAGTGCTGTTACCTCCTAACAATGAAGGTGCAACTGCAAACAGCGGTGTTGCACTGGCAACAATAACGAACGTATTGATTAAACAGAGGTGCTTCAAGAACTTGCACTGGAGGGTTTCTTCTTCCCTCTCTCTGGCTTGGCAGTACGGTGCAGCTCCTGCCCTCAGGGAACCCATAGTGCACACCAGCCTTTTCTGCAGCTGATCCACTCTCTAATCCAGCAGAAAAATGTTCCCTTTCCCCCTGAATTAATTTTCTGTTGGGTTAGTCAACCAAATTGACTCAGAGGTTTGGAGAAGACCAGAGCCATTGCAAACGTGGCAGAAGCACATGGTTGGGCTTGGACCTCTCTTTTTGGCAGTAATGAGCTCTTAGATTAGTTTAATTCTTCTCACAGAACTGAACTTGAGAGCAGAATTTAGTTTACAGAGGTGGTGTTATCAGTGAAAACACACAGCAGAAGAAGAGGGCAGCAGGGCTACAGCCTCCTAAGATGAGCTGGCTTGTAAAAGAAGCCCATTATCACTGACATTACCAAACAGCAGCCCTAGAGCAGCATCTCTGTAGTTGCTTTAAAAAGGAAACTTGCTGGGTTTGGTTATTCTTTGAAAGGGCTCCTTTTCTATCTAATAAAGAATAATATTATTTCTTCTTAAGGCATACTTAAAACTGGGTCCTCTGAAGAGAAAGCTGTATGTGGTTGGAAGAGCCGTGCCTACTCATCATAAGGACCCAGAAGAAATGCCAAGCAGGAGCAACAGAGAGGATGGCAGTGTTGGTAAATCAGATGGGCACATCACAGCTGAGATGATCAGGGCCTTATTTAAAGAAAATGTTGATTGAAACTAGACAAGCTGTGCTGTTAACACAGAAATGTAACAATCTCAGTTCCTCAAATATTTGCTCTGTTCTTCAAGGAGTGTATGGCATTGGGCTTTGTGGAATCTATTTTTGAGTGCCTGAATCATGATTAGCATGTATAAGTTTAGTCAGAGGTACGTCCGTGTGCAGGTGGCTAATTGAAAGGTTCCTTTCCTTACCACTGAGAGAGGTCTTGTGCACTTTTTGGGCTACTCAGTCCACACAGCAACACATATATCTGCAAAAGGATCCGAGTTAACATTTAGTTTGTGTGGTCTTCACTTGCAGACTGTGAAATGTGGAATTCCCTCTTGATCGGACACAAATGGGTAAATGCAGGCTGCTGTAAAATATAGAACTGTTACAAAATACTTTAATACTCTGCTAAAGCAGAACTGATTTGTCCAAGCATAATTCAACTATTGGTACAAATTGAGTGTTGGAATGAATTTTATGTCTCCACAAAACCCCTACTTAAATATATTGAAATAAACAAAAATTAATTTTAAAAAAAATTAAAACTAGCATAAAAATCTTGAAAATCTTAAATATTTTGTTTGTTTAGAATTTGTCAAATATGTTGTATAACCCTGCATCTTCCATTTGTGGCTGGTCTCTATGAACATATCTCTATGCACAATCCCAGTGCATTGATGCAGTGGGGGGTTTTCCACTCCCACTGCGCACCCTGGATACCCTCTCAGGAGCACGCGACGCAGTTACTTCCCACAGGTAGGCTCTGATGGGTGCATTTCCTAGTTAGACACTTGTGACATCATTGAATAATCTGATTTAAACCCCTGACAGGTTAATCAGCTGTTTGGAATAAAGCTTTTCAAAAAATTTAAAACATTTTAAACACCTGTATTTCTATGAAGTGTCTCGGCTTTTCCTGAGCTTCTGTGCAAACATTTTTGGTTTTCCAAGTGAGCTCAGCTGTTCCTGCCCAGCAGGTGTCTCCTTGAGCTGCAGGTGAGTCCAGCTGTTCTCTGGGCCTGACTGAGCTCAGCTCCTCAGAAACTGTGCTCACGAGCAGGCAGGTACAGGTGGCAGGCTCAGTCTCAGACTGACTCTCACTTGCTTTGCCATGTGCAAACAGTTCATGGAGTTTGGACTTGTCTGTCCCTGCTGTAACCCAAGTGAGTTACAGCAAAGGCTGAGGTGATTCCCAGCCCTCGAGTGTCCAGGCAATGGGGATCCAGATGTGTGAGGTGGTCGTGTTTGCACCGCAACAGAAGCCTCCCCTCAGCTACGGTGCCTTCCTTTGAGTGCAGGGCAAGCCCCGTGAAATGGCTGACTTGGGAGATTAGTTCTGCTCAGTGATTAGTTTAGCTCCTTGTTTAGATGCAGAATTAGAATATGGCTTATGCTGAACAGCTTTTCGGTTAAAGAAGGGCCTCTCCTTCCCACCACTCCCCAAAAGGGATTTACATTTTCTAGTGGTGTAAATGTAGAGCCCATCTCTAGGCTTCTCGTGGCTTATGCCCATAATGCACCATGTGCAGGACATATGGCAGGGCAACATAAACCTTCACCGTGGAAAAAAAGAGCCTTTGCCTCCTCCAGTCTGTGTTTAGCCTTTTCCCCTAAGTGCCTGTGTGGGTGAGAGGAAGTTAAAAAGAAATCCCAAACATGCTAATTAAGGTACAAGCCACAGGCAGCCTGCACAAGCAACAGCCTGTAGCAAAACATATTTAGTGGAGTGTCCCAAATCCCCCTGATTTCTATAGGATTAGCTTTCAGGCCAGTGTGAGGCTTTCATATGGAGAAAGCTGGGTCTCCAGCACAAGGCATCTGGATTTGATAAATTTGTTACTGGCAAAATCTCAGAAATGAGCAGCATGTTGTAAAACAGAGGGGGCTGATCAGCCCTCTTTCTGGCAGCACGGCCAGTGCTTCCAACCCCTACTTAAACAATGCAAGTTCACTACTCCAGATCGGGCAAAACTTTCAGGAGTCATCCTTACATTCCCGGCATTATGAAATACCTTTACTCTGTTTGTTGCACAAGACAACTATAGGACACAAGAAACTGTCCACGTGTCCCCACAACTACAGTCCAAGCAAAGCTTCAGTTGAGTTGGAGTTATGTATTTAACTAGAACACAGCTCTAAGAAACTTGCACTTTCAACAGGAATAAAAAAACCAAGTATTCCTTGGAATTAAAGAAATACAAGCACCACTGAAGTTGCACAGATACAAAAGCTATTTTAATAGAACTGAGGTCCATGACCTGGAACTGAAATCCATGGAATACCTAAAAAGCACAATGGGGTGGGGTGTGCTGACAGCCTGTATCCACTCCGGTGATGAAAGGAGCTGCTTATCTCAGCACACTGCTGGCTTGAACCCTCTCTGAGCTACCTGCCCGTGGAGTCAAACAACTGGATTATATTGCTTTATACTCCGGCTGTGCAAGTATGATCTCCCCCCAGACTGAACATGGGTTACTTCATTTTTGGTCTAGTTTTGAGAGGTTTACAGCTTCTGCTGCAGCTAGGTTATGTAACAAGGCACTCTTTCCACAGGTTCAGACCTGCATGTTTTGGGAAATGAGGGTAAGAGACTTGTTCTGCAGCATTTGTTCTTGTTTGGCTGCTTTCTGAGAGAGAAGTTACTAAACACTCCGCTTCTGTGGGCTAAAGGAGTTTGCCAGAATAAGGTCAAGGCAGAAATTAATGGACTGAAAAGTTACACTACAGTGACAAGCACAGAACAGTCTCATGGTGTTAGCATCTTTAGCCACTGATGTTTTGCAGCTGGATGTTCCTCTGAAAAAATTTCCCTTGGATTTTGAGTCCACTTGAAAAGGAAGGATGTTTTTTTGTAATACTACACTTCAGAGCTCATGTTCTGCACTATCCCACAAACACCATGCCGTTTTAGGACCTGAGATGGTAGTAAGATGCCAACAACTACTCCCATATGTGGCCCATTGAACACCTCCACTGAGCCATGGAAAACTGGGATTTAACATGGTGCTGGATCTATTCCTCACTTTAATCACTAAAACTGAAGCAAGGAGCTAAAATTGTATCAAGAGGCTAAAACTGTATCAAATACTGCTTTTCTGAAAAAACAGTCCTTGGGCCATTGCTGTAGCTGGCAGGGGGAAGTTCAGCAGTTACCATCGTGAACAAAGCAGAGATCCACGCTATGAAAATAAACCCAAGACCCAGCGCTCCTCGTGCACCACAGCTGCCGGATATCCAAAGCAATATGCTTTGCATCCAACATGTTCTCTGTACCATTATCGCCTCACACAACACAAATTTAAGGAAGTTGGCTCTTTGTTCCAAGACTTTTTGATCTTCGCCTCAGGAAATTTCATCATCAGAGAAGCAAGAAAAGAAGTAAATGTGTTTTACTCACTCAGACTGATCTGTTATCTTGGGCAGGCCATCTCCCACAAGTGAAATGGATACAGTATTACTCAACCTTCAGACACAAAAGGGTGCTGAGTGGGTGGCGGCAATGTTACACCTTCAGTGAACCTGCTCAGGGTTCTCTCCTCCTCACTCATTCTCCTGATCTAGCCAGGTTGCAGCAGACAGATCAGCCAAGTCCCTTCACTCTCCAGTTTGAACATGGAAAACATCAACCATTTTCCTCAAAGACTTCTCTTGCTGGGCAAACTGCATGGGAGATGTCAAGCCCGTTTCTGCTCTCTCCACTGCGGTGTGAGAGCTCCAAAGGTCAAGTCACCAGACTGCCAAGAGGCCAAGGAGAAAGCTCTTCTTCAGTTCACATATGTTCACAAATGCTTCCATTAGTGCTGCTTTTTTGTCTGTATTTAGCATATTTCTTTCCTACCCCTCACATTATCTTGTCAGTCCTCTGCTCCCATCAGCATTTACTATCATTCTCAGTGTTTTTAGTATTTAATTCTAATTTCTCTGCCACAATCTTTATCTCAATGTCATGGCCTCCTAGTGGCAATTAATTTATGTTGCTACAAAATTTGTGTCAGGCGTTGGAAACAGGCACTTTTTGTTTAATAAAAGATGCAGGGTTTCACCCTGTCCCTTCTTCTTGCTGAAAGGCTGTTTGGCAGCTGGCAAAGTCTGTGATTTATTCCAGTAGCTGGCTAAATAGATGCTCTGATGTCACAAAGTCAAGCAAAGACAGCTTTTAAACATGTCCTGAGGTACAGCTCGGTTTAGTTTGTGACTTTACATCTGGGCTTTTAGAAAACACACAGTCTTCAGCTGGAGGCAGGTCTAAATTCCTTTGCTGCTTCTGTTCTTTGTTTCAAAGTTAGGAATTATTCAGGTTCTTGTTCTGGCAAGAGTAATTGTCTCAAGAGGTAAATCCAGCTGTTTTAATTATATAATTCTCTGATTTAAAAAAAATAAATTAAAAATACTGTGGTTATTCTGAAACACCAGTTTCCTACACAAAGCTCTAAGAGCAACAACATCCCTCTAACAAAGCACTGCATCCTCCCTGGCTTGCTAGGAGCAGGCAGCTTCCCTAGACAGAGTTTGGTCCTCTAGATTAAACAGCCTTTGAACTCACTTCTGAAGAGAATCGGTTTTCACAATCCCCCATTATTGAAAAGGGCCAGTAATTCAAAAGAAGCATGTCTGTGTGCTATGCTTTTTAAATCAAGCTAAACTGCGTATTATTCCAGTGTTACCAAAAGCAAACACTGCGAACAAAGTGAATGGAAAGGAATGCTCAGAAAAATTCTCAAGCCAGTTTTGTCTCCAAGGAGCAAACTAAAAACCAAAGGGTTACAAGCAAGGCCTCCAACAAGAAAGTTTAACCTGCACAGCTGCTGTGTTAAGGAACTCAGAGCAACAAAGAGTGAAGCAGTAAAGGATAACAGGAATTCATCATCCCTGCAGAAGAGGTGGTTTACCATGTTGGGAATTTTTTGTCACCTTCCTGATTTGCGACCTCAAGTCCAGAGCCGCACAAAAGGGGGTCCAAGGGATCAAAGAGCTCTAGGAATGCAAATCTATCTGCAGTCAAAAGCCTCAAACCAGACTTAAACCACTCTGCAGAGAGCACTACAGACCTAAAAAGATGAGGAGGCTGGTGTCCATTTTTTATCATAATCCAACAAACCAGGCTATTGGGGAGGAGGAAGGTCTACCTTCATCCTTCACACAAACTCTGGACTGCTTTAGAACAATCTGTACCCTGACAGTTACAGATTTAGCTGACAGGCCACAGACCTTTTTTCCAGCTGACCCCCAATTCAGATAATTCAAACCTTTTATACTCTGACCACAAGCAAAAACTGAGTTGTTCTCTGAGGGCACAGTCCCACACAAAGTCTCAGTGGAAGAAGACAAAGATTTAAGTAAACCATGTATCAAACTCCCCAGATCTCGGCATGTGCATTATGTACTCCAACAGGTTCAGGGTTTCTTTATTCACACTTTTAGAAAGAAACTTTTAATCTACCAACCTGTACCGATCATTTTATCATGTACACCTTCAGGACAAGCTTCAGGTGATTGTGAGGAGCAAAGGTCCACTTCTATTAACCCTCCCTGTGCCTAATTAGAGATGATGATCCCATCAAACTGCCCACACCTTTTCCAGCATTACCTTCTGCTAGAAGATTAGGGAATTTGGGGGGGCATATTTATGCTTCTTGGTCAGTTATGAACAGTACAAGTTTATTGCCAGGAATATTTTGAAAAACTAGAAGATGGTAAAATACCATATTAAGTCAGGAGGAATGAGACAACTTGTTACTGGAACTGAAGGCATCTACAACGGCAGCCCCGGGAAGGTGCTGTATGGATCATGTCAGTCACAGGTTCGTAGTGCTGCACTTCCTGCAATACAATATGCACATATGAAATACATTTGGTATTTTATTAAGTAAACAAAGCAATTATCAGTGCACATTTTAAGCAGCAAAAAGAAAAGAAGCACCTCAGACTTTCATACCGTAACAAAAGTTCTGTGGAAGCTGCATTTTATTTGAAAATCCACCCATTTTTGCTAACATACATTTTAATATTTTAAACAAAAATAGAATCTGCAGAGACAATGCAGCAAGTATGCTTAATTCATGTACAGAATTGCTTTCATATCATTGACCATCCTTCTGAAGGCCCCACTCCACCCAAAAATTATGATGTATTTACACAAAGCACCGATCAACAGTGCTACATTAATTCTTCGTGAACTAAATACCCACTAGACATACGTAAGGAAGCTACTTCCCCTTTTTTTACTTTTAAACGGTACGTGATCATAAACATGGCACGAGCCAACTGAAAAGGCTTTGCCCCCCCAACACACAACACCTTGATTTTTATTATTTTTTTTTTTTTTTACAGAAAAGAAGGAAAGTCTTAAAGTGAAAGCAATTCCTCACATTCATTTTGGAAAGGCCTTATAATGTCAAATGTAAAAATAATGACATGCCAAGCACAAAGCAATAAAGTTCCTTCCCAATGCACTAATGCTGAATTAAAAATGTAGTGCTTCTTCTAGTCAGTTAACTGTTCCCTTGCAAAATCCTAGGCACAGAATTGACTATAAGGATTAATGCATTTTACAGCTCTTCCCTAATTCCCATATATGCTGAGAATTCATTAGATTCAGACCTTTAAAATATTTAGTGCTCTGTATGTCAGCTGAAAAGCATTCTGAATCAGATTCATTCTTTGTGGATAAAAATCAGACATACTGTATACATCCATACTCATTTTCATAAGGAGGTTTTTTTGATACAATATTAATGTTAAATTGATAATCATAAATAAATACAAACAATAATACATAAGGAATGTCTACTGCAAACTGAATATATAATTTTTAAAAAAAGTTAATTTCCATTACTGCTGTGCCTACATTTCTGAGGACTGAAGAAAAGGTAACTGCAGAATTAAGAGTTAGGATTTGACCCTCCCCTGCCCAGAGTCTTGTTTGAGTTACGGTAAAGGACACATCTCCACTCCAGACAGCATTTCCAAACACCAATCTCAATTCCAGAGTAAAGGCTTCTCTTCGTACGTTACCAATTAAGGACATTATTAGAAGCTGAGAGTATTGACGTGTTAGTCACCAGGACAAAAAATAGATCTTGGTCTTAATTCATGGCAATTCTTGGCTTTGTCTTGTGTACTCATGTCTTCTTATGGAGGTGTCCCAGCTTCCTTCATTGGTCTTCATCACTTCACTGCATCACTTAATGGAAGAGAAGAGTTTGAGAGACTGAAGTTCATTTTTTCCTGGAAGTGGGGGTTTACTGCTGAGCACATCTTTTTGGAAACGTTCCTTTTTCTTCCATCTAATACAGTTACATAAACTGAATCTGGAAAGATGAAAAACCCTTGGGTTAGCATCCAACAGAAGTAGGACTTCACTATAAACCTGTTTTCTTCAAACATTTCCATTCTTCTGATGCCCAAGCTACCCCCTGATATGAAGGTTTGAATGGAAATAAGAAATTTTACAAAATCAGGGCCAGGAAACAACACCAAAAGCCATCAGGATGTTTTTCCAATGACACCAGCCTTTGGAATATCTCTGTGTTAACAATAAAAAGCCCCCTGGTTATTCATGTGACATTGTCATCAGCCTAACAGACCAATGCCATTAAGAAGAGAACTCATTTTTCATGCTGAACCAGAGGAAGTGCACAAAGAGAAGCAGTTGCTGCGTGCAATAAGCCTGCTCTCTCTTTATACTATGAACTCGTGAATTTTTTCATGTTTTCACTCATTTTAGGATGTAATTCCCACCTGCCCCTGACTGATAAAAGAGAACACAACTCCTCCAGTGCACATCTGTACCAAAACTGAACCCTCGCACAAGTGAACCGAGCACCTCCTCCTGCAAGAAGTGAACTCTTTGGTCAGCACTGTGGGGAAGCACAGTCTGCCAGCGGCAGTCAGGTCTTTGCTGCTAACCATGAACTCTAATCATTTTCCAGATGGAATGGTGAACACCAGGTAGCACCAGTTCCTTCTTCCTAACCGCAGCAAGTACCACATGAGCCGGTTCCCGCCATTCAGAAGAGAACTATCAAACTTCATTTCCAATGGACTGAAGCAAAAAACCCCTCAATCAGCTTTTAAAACCCTGGAGTTAAATACAGTTTCCAAGTCACTTCCACAATGCTTCCAACTCAACATGACTTGTTTGTATTTCCTTCAGAAACAGTTCTAGCCATCTTAATAAAACTTGAATCAGAACTTTGTTTCATATCAAACACCAGCATCTCCCCAGAATAATGGACAATACCTAAGTTGTTCTACAAGAAATCCTGGAGAGAGAGCTCTGCAAAGGGATCCTTTCCTGAGGCTCTGTGAGGACTCTGACTGGAAGGGCTGGATGCTGCAGACAGCTAGTAGGAAAGACGACAGAGAAAGGGAAAGAAAAAGAAAACAAGGTCTCAGAATGACAGAATATGAAAGCTGAACGTGTAATGAAAGGACAAGGGGAGTTAAGAGGCAACCTTGGCAGAAATCAACTACTAAAACAAAGTGTTTGGTCAAATGGAAAACAAAGCCTCTTCAATGGTTGGTGTAATGCAGAAACAAGCTGGATGTGACCCTCCAGGAAGGAAAAGCCAATGGCATTTGCCAAACAAGGAGATAACCTCACACTTTCACAGCAGCTTTCTTCAAAAGAAGATACAAAACACTCAGCCTGACTTCAGCCTGACTTCTGTGAAACAGGTTAATACTCTCCCTGCTTAACTGGGAAAACTACAGACTGGCAGGGAGAGATGAGGTTGGGGTCTGGCCAGAGCATGGCAGCTCTCCACATGGTTTCTCCAGAAGAAATAGCTCTCAGTATCTTTTCCTGTCAAAATAAGATGCATATAAAAAGAGGCTGGAGAGCAGAGAATGGATAATTCTCAATTTGGGACCTAGAAGGAGAGCATGGGATATATTCTGTGACTAGGAAAAAAAAAAAAAAAAAGGAAAAAAGCTGGATTTCTCAACTGCTGCTGTTTTAGGTGAGAACTGAACACTGCGACCGACAGTCCATACACTCACAAAAATCACATCCTACAGCCACGTATTAAAGCACCACACTACAAACTCAGCCACATAAAGCAGATAATTTAGAAGTGGCTAATATTGGCATTCCAGCTGCTACTGCTGGAAGGGACCAGTGATCGGCAGGCTGTACTTGCAGAGGATCTGCTGTTTGTTGATTTATTTTTCCTTCTTTTTTAGTACTTTCCCAGTTATAAATGGTGCTCTACTAAATTCTATTTGCCCTCCCCCCAGATAGAACGTGCATGTTTTTGGAGTTACAAATAAAAGTCAGCATCCTCCAATTCAGGCTCCGTCACTGGAACAGTTCGTTCAGAACCGAGTCACTCATCACCAGTGTATACCTGCACTCCATACCCACTGCAAAAACATGGCATGAAGACCTATTTCCTTTGGAAATACCGGACACCTGCCAACCCATGCATGACAGGGAATGTGCTTATGGGAACTGCTTGCAGAAGCGCTCAGAGTGTAAATACTGCCACTGCACATTTGAATTTTTCACATGAATGTGCATCTCAGAAACCACATGAGGAGAAGTTCTTTCAGGGTCAGTACACTCTTGATCTTCATTGAAATCTTCACATCCTCCCAGAACCCCATTCCCAATGGGGCACTTGGATTCAATCCCCATAAACAGATTATGGAAGAATCATGAGACAGAATGGAAAATGCTTGAGAAGCAGTTTCAGGATGTCAGATGTTCCCCTCTTAAACCTGGTTCTTCCCTTTGGAAAGCCATAGCCCAACACAGCCCACCACTCTCTGGGATTTGAGCCAGACTAATGATACGGTCCAATAGAGTCCTAACTTCAGCAAGGCATGCCTGCTGCAACTTGATTTCAGGAGACATTCTTTCTCCTCATGGTTAAATGCCTTGAAGTCACATTTTAAAAGTCTTGTTAAACTGAGTTGGCAAATCTCCAACTGATATCAAGTCCAAAATAATGTCCCAGTTTGAAAGCAGTGTGGAAGACTGGTAGGTTAAGAGACATTTGTGCAACATCAGCATGTAACCAGTAACAGGGGAAATTTCAGGAAGCCTGTTCAGGTTTAAATCTGGGAAAAAAACCTGATAATGCTCCTACCTGTATGCCACAATCAAATTCAGACAAGACACAGCATCTTGCAGTAAATATGTATTTTAACAAGATTCCTCTGATTATTAAAAAGGAGGCCCAAAAAAAGCATCTGGTAAGTATAGTTAGACACCTTCCTAGATTGCACCTCTCCAGATTACTGTTTCTAAATAGATCTGAAACCCAGGACCTACCTTAGCAGTTTCTAAACAGAAACATTTAAAACAATAGTGCTGGCCATCACTTTCTGTAGTGCTGATACACCTGGCACTGGGGATTCAATGCCCTTACTGCCTGGTGCTTGTGTGATCTGAAATGTAACACACCGCACTGCTCAGACAGCTCAGTCTCGCTTCCAAGAGCAGTTGTCACCTCTCACTGCCTCCAACAGAAACAAAACTCCCTGAGTCACAGCAAGACCAAAGAACCCATCCCTAAGTGAGTGTTGGGCTGACTCCCATCATTAGCTACATTCTGGTTTCTCATGAAACAAGTCTGCCAAGCTGTTTTAGCATATATTTGAGCATAATGTGCCAAAGTGAGCATCTCTAAAGTCTACTTGCTGGCGTAAGTCTGTCCTGAACTTCATACCCTGTTCTTACAGTTTCAAACACCCTACAAAAATAACAAACAACACCCCCAAAAAACCCCAGCACCCAAACAAAAAATTACCACAAAAAACAACCACACACAAACCCAACTTGCTCATTTGCCCTATTCTCCATCACCCAGGCAATCACTCCTGCTACTTGCCCTGTACAGTTCAGTGAGTTAACAACTGCAGTGTTACCATTTGCACAGATGCTGGCAGTTGGCTAAGTAACTTATTTATTCTATTTTAAATCCTTAATTTTTCACTAGCCAGCTGCTCCCGCCTCCTAAGGCTATGTCCCTTCTGGTGGCAATCACACCAGAACACTTCGAGGCACACAACTGATTTGTCATGACTGTACCATTTCATACCAGTCAACATGATACCGTTTTGGCTGAACATTCAAGCTGCACATTGTGACATTCGGGCCCTGTGATGGGCAGCCACATTTCAGCCACTGCACATCAGTCAGATCAGCCTTGTCTGAAATACTCTGCTGTACTGTATCACATCTGCCATCCCTCTACTTGGACACTGTTTCAGCCTGCCCCTTCCTCAGACATACACACACACTCTCCAGCTAAAATTTAATCAAACAACTCCAACCATTCTCACTGTGGTGGGTAGCACAATATAACAGTTTGCAGTGTGCAAAGCCTGCTGTTTTTTCATGATGAAAATTATTTAGCCCTTAAAAACCAAGCTGCCCTTGCTTTTAACAGCAACAATTAGGAATAAAGTTGCAAAGCTGTAAAGAGAACACTTGCAAAATAGGTATGTCTAGAGATAGGAAAAATACATTTATTTAGACAAATCCTTGAGAGTATCTAGTTAGGAACAACATCGCAGTGCTCATTTTCCCAGTCTGTTTACAGAGCAGGAGGAGTTCTGAACATGTTACGACTTGGCAATGTAATTTTTTGGCAACAACATCGTATCTGTCATCATGCTTTTAAGTACCTTTAGGTTTCTTTACTGTAGACAACAACCAAGATCTATCAGCAGACTAGAGGTGATATAATCTGGTGCTTTAAAAGTAAATATGAAAAACAATTTAGTTTTTGGCAATGATGACACCAAAGACAAAACTAGTATTCAAATAACGGTGTTTAGAGTGATCCATGTGGGCAGTTTGAACTGTGTGCCTCTCACATAACCATTATTCATTGAAATTTGTTTACTTACCCCAAGAACGCATGCTTTTATTTCTATATTTTGTTAGTTCTATTTCTGGTACAAAAGGAGCACTAACTAAAGCTAAAATGACAAATAGGCTCTCAGAAGAGCCTCAAGACTAAGCATACAGCAAATTTAGTGGAATAATAGTGTAACTCCCCTCTGTGACTATACATTAATAAATGCCACCTCTGCAGTGTATGCAGTTCTCATATGCAGCCTTTGTTTCACTGAAGTTGCTTTATTGATGTTAGGCTTTTGAAAACTAAACAGCAAGACCAAAGCAAGACCTGCCAGCAATACAGACTCTGTGTCTCAGGGAAAACCCTTCTCAGTCACACAGCAAATGCTGATTCAAAGGGTGTGTTCTCTATCAAATTAATTCTTACAGGAGCCAAACATGTTGTCAGATAAGCAGAGTAAATATAGCTCCACACACCTCACTTGTGACTAATTCTTCTTTCTTCTGTTATGACAGCCAGCTGGGATTCAACCTAGGCCAAGCCTTGCAATGTCAAATGAAGCAGAAAGGCTCACTGAGCTATTCAGACCCACCTATCTGTTCATAACTGAATCAGGCAGGTAGGCAGATTACTTTTTTTTAAGGATCATTTCAAATTTTTTTTTGATGTAGAAAAAACTCTTATCCTTGAGGATCCTTTCACTTGGCCTCTATTTAAGAACTGTCATAAACACTACTTTTCCCCTTGAAATAGTATAAAACCCATGTGAAAGATACTAAATCACTTAAGTGACAGTGAATGTGCAAAGCAGCTCTTGGAAGTTCAAGAGAACTGCATTTCTAGCTAAAGAAATCTAACTGCATCACTTAAAGCATTTAAAAATAATTGAAAAAAAAATCTACCCATAGGGCAGTGTTTTAAGCAAGACAGTGGACACACTGCCTGCTGGCAGCACACAGCAGAGCCTTTCCTGTTAAAGGATCAAACTGAGGCACTGGAAAAGGCTTGAGGCTCTTTTCCCTTCCAGCTTACTGCTGACTTCTCTCCACATTCTAGTCCCAAACCCCCCACATAAACCAATTATACCTAATTAAGTTACACATTCATGCTTTTAAATAATCACCCTTAGAGACAGAGCTCTTTATAGTAAGATCAAAACATACAGGGACAATATATTTCATTTTTGTAACAGAATCATGATGATTTTGAACTTTGAAAAAGAAGCATTTGACAGGTAAGTAAAACCACACTGTTAATACTGTTTTTCCTTCTGTACAAAACCAACCAAACAAAAAACAAGCCCTCTCTTCAGATGGCTATTGGATTAAAAAAGTGTATTCAGACAAAGTACCCAGTGACAGAAGTTTCTAAAACAAACAATAAAAGGTTATATATATAAACTCCAGTATTGATGGAATTATTCTTAACAGTCAGAGTAGCCTTTGGCACACTCATTGCAGTATGCTAGGTAATGAATCTGGACACAACATATCCTGAGAAGCAGGTCAGCAGGTGACTGAAGGAACACTCCATTTAAGGTAACACTAAACAGGAAAAGCCAAGTAGGTCGCTATTGCTATTGCATATCTTCACTATGCTGTAAATACTGCCTCCTGCAAAACCACGGAGGAATATAAAAATATATAAAAAATATAAATATGGTTAAAACTAGATGAACGTGCCATGTGCCTCCCACTGAGGTGGTCAGGACCAACAACCAGGTGTTGGGTTGAGGCTTCACCCAGTTTCAGAGCTGTCTAACACAGCCATAGACATAAAGGGCTCCACACACCCTGCTGCGCCCCTGCAAAATGCTGCAACGCGAGCAGGCACCTTACACTTGGTTACATACTGAGGTAAATCAGCACGGAATTGGATTTTGGGGAAAAGGCCTATCTTCAGTAAAGAGCACAGATGTCAACTTTTCTTATCCTTTCACTAAAGTGTTGTCACGTTCCTAGAAAAACAATGCCTTAAAAAAAAAACTACCCTCTTTGCTTTTGTAACACAAACTTGCTGCTTCTAACCTGGATCCAAGCAGCTAAGAAGCAAGCCTTCCATGGACCGCTGGGCTTGTGCAGTACATTTGTCCAGCACAAGAAAATATTAAAATACTTTTAAAGAAACTGCCTCATGCAATTCATTCCCAGCAGCAATAATTCGAATATACACACCTGTGCTCCCGGTACAGGGCTGAAAGGATTTGGTGGTCTCATGACTGGCTGACTGTATATTAAAGTTGGCTGTGTCATTACAGGTATCCCTCCCATCTGTGACGGCTGAAAAAATCCAGACAGCATCAAATCACACATAGCAATAATATTTTGAAAGCTTTTAAGAAAAGAAAAGAACATAGCAAATGGGTGAAAAGTCTTCATTATAAGAGATATTCAATCATGTAAGATCTTGCTACAATAATCTGCAAATAAATGAAAGGAACATTAGAGCCTTTTCAAGGAATTATCCAACTGAGCCCATTCAATCGCTTGCTGCAAAGACTTGAAGCACTTGTTTAAGCACAAGCATCTGTGCTGGTCCTCCTGTTCCCAAAACCAAGGTCTAACAGCACTTCCCCGACTGCCTCTGAAAGCACAAGCACAGTTTTACAGATAGCAATGCAGAGCTGACAATTCAGGAAAAGTTGAAAACTGAGAACTGTAGGGGCAATTAACATGAAGTCATTATGCAATCAAAGTCAAAGTGTTACCGACACTCTATCTGAGCCAAATCAGGAGTTCAACATGTAGTAATAGTCTTACAAGTCAGGTTACATTTAAAGCACATGCCCATCTAGCACAGCTTTTGGCATTCCCTCAGGCTTGGATTAACAGCCAGCAGCAGTCCTACTAAAGCAATCCCCATTCCAAGCAGCTTTTCCCCAACTAATACTGCTGGTGGTGGTACTTCTCCTACCATGCCAACCAGCTGTTTGGGCAATCACAGGGTAAACCCATTCAAGAAACTAACCCTGGTGAAAACACTACAAAAAAAAAATTTAAGAACTGCTGGCCCAAGGAAGACACAGGAACCAGCAGCCAGGGAATGCCCAGGCACAGCACTAGGGCACTAACAAAACTGCCTGTCCCAGCATGCCTGCACTGAGGGAAAAGCCTGCCACTTAGAAAGGGTCACCCTTAGAAAGGGACCTAGAACTATAGTTCCTACTACTGCTTTTAGGAAAAACTAAACACAAGGGTAGTAAAACGTGCCAACACCGCAGAGATTCCCCAGTAGCAAATGTCCTGAGTAAAGTCTGAAGGAGCCAGGACAGTTTCAGGATGTGTTACAGAGCCCACTGGTCATTCTGTAATGGCCCATCTCACCCACCTACTAAGATGTTGCAGATGTACGAACAAGTAACAGCAACTCAGGGTAACAGAGCTATGGCTCCTTAATTCTAGTTTCCATTTCATGCTGGCATTTATACACCATGATAAAAGCTGCTTGACATAACCTGCAAGATTGCTTCCCGTACACTACGTATGTTACTTTCCCCAGGTGCTGAATCAAAATAACAATGAACATGCCGCTGGTCCCATCAATGCTAAGTTGTGTAGATAAAGTCTGAATCCACACTAACACTAGTTTAGCCACAACAACTTTGAACAAGAATATGGAGTTCATGGATATGATATTCTCCCAAACGACCCTCAAGAACACAGTTGGTCGCTCCTGCGGTTCACTTACTGAGCATACACAAATTATTAGTCGTTACCCCAGTCTGGTTATACGATGAGACATTTAACTTATTTTTCTTCTCTAATCCATGAGGCATTTAATAGAATAACTGTCCTACTGAAGTTTTCTTGCAGCAAAGCTGTGCTGCATCAAAACCATACTAACAGAGTTAAGGGATATCACTTCAGAAATATTCTAAAATTTGAGCTAAGAACAAACATTTTCAGAGCAACAAGCTGGAAGGTCGGGTTTATATCAAAAGCCTTGAGGTACTGGTGTGTCAATAAGATTCAATTCTCAACCAACACCACGCCACATGGTAGTGTTACAAACTTGTAGTTTTGTAGCATTAATCTTTACAGGTACTTAATCCCAACCTCAGCAGAAGGTATTTAAGGAATGCTTCACTTCACCAATAAAACACTTCTGTTCTGAAAGCAGCTATTACTCACTTATTTCTCTGATACACTTATTTCTACACCAATAAAGTCTCGCAAGAATAGACACTGCCTTAACTTCCATAGAATCACAGAATGAACTGGGTTGGAAGGGACCTTAATGATCATCTAGTTCCAACTAAAGAAATTTACAAAAAAACAAGTGAAGTAAGGAAGGGCAGACTTGATTTCAGACAAACACCACTGAAGTAGTTCAGAAAACCAGAAGTTAATGATTTGATGAAGAATTAACCAATGGGAGCTGAAATTCACTCTTCAGTAAAATAGTTCAGAAAAACAACTGCTACCAAACTGTAAGTAACCAAATGATATACAGCATCTGACTGTTTCCAGTTGTAGGAATTCCACTCACCATCACGTAGCCCATCATTCCTGTTGGCGTTGTGGCAGGATAAGCCATTACAGGAGGTGCCTGGTGTGAAAAACAGTGGTGAACTGAGAGGAGGAGAGATAAACTGTGTTCTGGTAAGACATTGCTTTCTAATGATCAACTGCAGCACTTAGCTTGTCATAAACATAGCAAAGAATAAATAGGATTTGCAGTCTGGTGTTAAGAGGATATCCTAATTAAGTCAGATGGAATTCAATGCCTAAGCTAAAGTTCCTAGACCATCTTGGCAAATCTTAGCTATGTATTTGGTTGTAACCTATCACGATTCTGGCTATCTGAACTAAACTGCAAACTACCATTCTTTCACCATCCTGTTTAGGGAACACAGTACAGGACACAGAGAAGTTTGAGAGAAAATATTCACGAAGCAGAAGTATTGTTTTATTGCCATTAACTATACACTTATACTTCAGTATCAGAAGTAATGGTACACAAAGAGTCTTTTAAGACAATTTTAAAGACTGAAGAACAAGTTACCATTGCTTCTGCTGACACTACAGAAATTCTCGTCTCCTTAGCCAGGATGGACACACTATGGGAATTACCCTACCATGCTTCGATACAAATTAGACTTTCACAGGAATATCCAGCTTGCATTCCCTCTTCCACACCTGCTTCATACTGTGAATTTGAACAGACTATAAGTCCTCTTAGTGCTTCCTAGATATGTTTATATTACCCTTATGTACTTACTGTACTTTTATGAAGGTACAACTGCTGTCCACAGACAAACCTGGGGTGAAGTTAAGTTTTGTAAACAGCTTGGCAATATATATGTAGAAAAACAGCTGATAACTCTTAGAAAGATGGATACAGAAAGAGTCCTTTATCTCCTAACCATGTTCTTTACTCTACAGTTCATTATTCACTTCCTAAATTAATATTAACTCTTACAAGGACAAAAAAAATTGGTTGGTTTCTTTTTTCATATTCTAAATTGGTGCTTACAAATACTCATATAACTTGCTGTCTATCCACTCCACCTCCTGTTAGTCTCCTCTTTTTTCTAAAAGGGACCAGTTTTCATGCTATTGCTGTGGGGATTTCTATTAATGACAAAAACACCATAAACATTTCTTGGTACACAGACATTATTGATACTGAAAAGAGGGAAATGATAAAATAGTAATCATACTGGATTAATTAAAGCAGCTAAATTATATAATCCAGAATAGGACATCAGGAAAGCTGCTTCTGAATTCAATCCTAAGGTATCAGCTGCGCTTTTTTATATACTAGAGCCAGTGCAACTGGCATTTCAACTGCCTTAAAAAAAGATAAAGAATCATTTAGAGACAGTCTACTAACCATACATTTCACACAGTGGACAAAGCTACCCTGAAAATTACATTTTTTGTTTTGTTCGTGTACACACTCCTACACAACCATGCTGAATAAATTTTTTTTTGAGTACTCGAGTATGGACCTACCATCCTTTAGTTACAGAGTTACCCTGCAATAAAAACAATACAGGGAAAGACCAATATTGCTCTTGACATAAAGAAAAAAAGTCCTTCGAAGTGAAAGCCTGTGTTCCTCAGACAGCAAGCACAGGTTATTGCTTGCTCTTTGTACACTATCTGCATGAATTTTCTTTTTATTAATGACATATTGGTCTCTCCCCTCTTGAAAATAATTAAACCAAAAAAAAAAAAATCAAGGTCTACCATAAATGTGGATTGAGTGCCAAATATAACAAAAGGCCGTGAGGTTTCATGCAGTTATTCAAACACGGTATTTTGATCTTCATTCAGAATTCACCAAATGCATTAAAGGCAGCACAGACACACACCCCAGCTCTCTGGCAGCAGATGGTACAGTTTAAAGCAAGGAAAAATAAATCTCGGTATTTCCCATGCCATCATTCGAGTCAAGAGCCTGCACACCACCTATGAAGTTCGTGTATGCTAGGAGAAGCTCAATTTTTGGCACACCAAAGATTTAAAAATGAGAAATGTGTAAATAGCAAGAAGGTTATGAGATTCTGCAACAGCAGTGGTTAATATCAGCATGCCAGTCGATTGCAAAAAGGCTGTGGGTTGTTTCACTTACGTATTGTGGAAAATGCATGCCATTCTGTATTTCCCAGGGAGAACAATTACATAATGCAATAACACTGGATTAGAAGCAAGTACTTACACAACAGAATATACACAGATAGCATTTTAGTTCACAAATACATTAAATGTTTACCCCAACACATTCTTGTAATTCAAGTCATCTACTGAGACAACGCATACCTGTGATACTGTCATTGTTATTAGGTTTGACATTGGTTTGCATAGTCCATTTATTTGGTATATGCCTTTTTTTTCAAAGATTTTCAAAAGCATATCTATTTAGCAAGCAGCAGCAACTCCAAAATAAATAGACCAGCAGAGGAAAACAAAGCTGTTTTCTTCCCCTTACATTATTTCTCTTTCAAGGTTTTTATGTTTAGAACAGTTTCACAGGAAGAGAAGTGTCTCAACATTATCTCTAAATAATAAAAGCTGTTAAATGTAATGACTTATCACAAGAAGATGCATATACAGGACATGGAGTTATTAAACAGATTCAAGCACACAGGTAAACTCAAACCACCAGTCATTTAAGCAGGTGAGTAGTTACAGTTTCTTCAATATCTACACACCCTCCAGTAAGATCCATAAACATTCCTCCCTATATAAATGTAGTGAGTTGACAGAGGACACCTGGTAGGGAAGAGGTGGTGGATACAGGAAGACAAGTTCTCCCTTTCCAAATCCACAACACTGCTGCATTATTACACTGAGGATTCAACCTCCAGCTAAAGAGTCGGATGCAATAAATCCATGGGGGTAGTTTGCTACCTGTTCTGTCCATGTACAGTTCTCCAGGTCGTTGGTGAAAGGCTGAGTAGGATTCACATGCAAAAATGTTCTATGAGCATTGTGAAAACTACTTCTGTAAAGTCTTGATTATGTAATTAAGAGCCCTTGTACTACATGCTACTTCAAAGCCCTTGCCAATACTACCTGCTACAATAGACATGAAGTTGATCAGCAAAACTGCCAAGGATTAAGAACGGCTGCACACACCAGGGCAGGAAAGCAGCAGTTATGTACATTAAGAAAGCCACAGCTCACATGACTGCACAGACAGCTCCGCAAGGATCAATGGGGCCAGTTCTCACCCCTAGAGCAGGCTCAGTTGTAATGTATACATACAGGATGTATCAGTGCATCTGAAGGGTGTACTTTCACACTTCTACTTTTCTAGACACAAAAGTATCCCCTTACCCCCTGGAATTCACAGTTTTATGTCAATTCAGAATGGTTTGAGTTGGAAAGGACCTTGAAGATAACCTAGGTCCAACGTCCCTGCCATGGGTAGGGACACCTCCCACTAGATGAGGTTGCTCAAAGCCCCGTCCAACCTGGCCTTGAACATTTCCAGGGATGGGGCAGCCACAGCTTCTCTGGGCAACCTGTTCCAGTGCCTCACCAGCCTCACAGTAAAAGAATTTCTCCCTAATACCTAATCTAAACCTGCCCTCTGTCAGTTTAAAGCCATTCCCCCTTGTCCTGTCACTGGAGAAGTCCACAGAGTGAAACCCAAAGGATGCTACCTTGCCATGGGAGAGGCTGTTCAAACACATACTAAACCTGCACATCACATCACAAACTATTCACTAATATCACACAACCAAGAAAAACTAACACAAGCAGTACACATCTCCAACTGACCACTTCAGTTTTCTATTACCTTTGTACTGCAACTATAGATCACTTTCAAATTCATCCATTATACATCACCCTGCATATCTAAGTTGCAGGGAACTCACTAACTTAAAATGTGTATTTGCTTACCAACGTTGGAGCGTTCCACGCAGTTGTAGGTGCAATCTTGGGTTGCCAGTTGGAACCACCTGTTAGTTTCTTTTCACCTGGCTGAGTCCAGTTTACATCACTTCAAATAAATTTTTTTAAGAATTGTTAGAAAACATTGGACTTTCTTACAAAACTTCCTCAGGTTAACACCATTTCCACTTGGAAATGAGACTTCTTTTATTAGCGAAGTTCATTTATCAAAGGAGTTGATAAAAAGTCTCATGACAACACATTTTGGTTTGGAAAAGTAAGATAAAATGTTCAGCATGAGCCTCCTTAGCTGTACTTAATCTTAGTCGAGTTCCCCAGACTAGGTAAGTTATTGTATCTGACTTCCTTTAACAGTTTAGTTAGGAGCAACGGAATACCAGATTTCTGAATTATTCCAGAGTTGGCACAGATGGTCCCAATAAGCCTGAAATTTGCTAATACCATTTCTCAACTTTGCTGCTAGAGCAACTCTTGTTGTATTCACTACTCTTGAATACAGACACTCTGCTTCAAAATTCACTTGTCTAAAGGTCAATCTCAAGACAGAGGTTGTCGTTTCACAATCTTTAATACAGCTCTGCACACACTCAGATCACAAAGTATTTAAGGTGTGCCATGATTACCTACAACAGCTACAAAGAAACATTTTGATGAACTCATTTCTTCAAAATAGATAATGTCTGAAAGGAATCAGACGAGACATCTTGCCTGCTGCTACCACTGTCACTACCACTCATCTACAGCCATCTTCCAACAGCTCTCAACAATTCCCTTTCCCTTGGATGAGAAGTACAACTACAAAAGTGGTCTGATGGTTAACACGATGTTGTTATGCATAGGTTTCAACGCATACATTCATAACAATTTACTATCATGAAAATCAAAGTGCTCAACTTCTGATTAAGCATACTCACTTTTTAGTAGTTCCGTTTCCAATGCCCAAATCTGTCACAAAGGAGCAAAAGAGACTAGTGAAATTCTACTGGTTTAAAAGAATAAAATAAGTATTAACATGTTAGTGGTTCCATACTTACTGCCTACAAGATTAGCTAAAGACGAATCCAGATCATCTGACACTAATTTATTAGGCGGTACTTTGGCAACTGGAAGACTCTGGTTTTGAGAGGCCACTGTTGGTTTTAGGAGACCACCTAGTTCATCAAAGCCTTGGAATGAGAAACATAAGTGATTTGAATCACAGGCCTTCCACGACTGTCATGACATTTAATTAAATAGACAGCAAGGTCAACACAATGGCTAAAATACAAAATTTAACCTACTGATGCTACTCTAAACAAGAAGTACAAAACTTATTATGCCTCTTGATAAAGGAGGTATTTACTATGGAAATGAGATTTCACTTAATTTAACCTGTGCGACATCAACTTTACATGCAACGGATTGCCAGTGACCATAAAACAATCAAAACGTAAACCAAAGAAAGAAAAAAATATCTACAATAGTTCAATCTTGCTTACAAAAACATCTATGTATCTGCTTTTAGCAAATCACTGGTTTATAAAATAAAAAATCCAATGTTAAGAGTCTAATATCAAAAGACCAGAAAATATTTACTTTCCAGATGCTGTAAAGAACAGAAAGAGCCTGATGACTGCAATCCAAATTAACTGTGTATGTTTTGATAACTGACCATTTTCTGAACTAATCTTAACTCTAAAAAGAATAGGCCAAAAAACATGTTGCACAGATACATAAAATGAAGACGCCACTTTACCTCTTCCAACCACACTCTACAGACTTAACTTCAGCTAACAGCACATAAAAAGGAAGGCTGTTTACTGTGTGAAGTTTTAATGCACAAAACATTTAAGTGAAGAAAATCAGTGTAAACATTTCAGCAGATTGCATGTAAAAATAGTATGTAAGGAAAAATTACTTGATTAATGCTGTTATTGACCTTTTAAAGTCAGCTTTCTTTTCTTCAGCTGAAACTCTATCCCAGCAGTATTAGTAAATACAGATTAAGAGATTTATACCTTAAGAACAAATTAAGTTAAAGGACACGCGTCATCTATTTTAGCAAGTCTCTTACCACCAGAATCTGGGACAACATTACAAGATTTGTTTCCAAACACAGACTCAAAGTCAACATTAAGGCCAGATGATGGCTGTGGTTGAGCAACAGGAGATGGAGTGAACCCTGTAGGGGAAAAAAGAAAGAAGTTGAATGTTTTTATACAGCATTTCCCACAAATCCACCTTTATGCAAGACAAGACAAATAAATACGTAGATTATTTCAGTACCGCAGAAAGACCAGGAATGCCTCAAAGGTTCAGATTATATCCCAACACTGAGCAATTTATTTGGTCTTTACTTCAAGTTACTCTTCCAAAGAAAGGTTTTGTTTCAAACTGGACAGAGACCATAGAAGACACACCTCAGCAACTGTTGAATCTGTTGACTGTTGACATCTTCCTTATTCTTTTACCATATAGTTACAATAAAATTACAGAGGAAATAATCACCATGCTTCTCAAGAAAAAGAAGCTGGCTAGGTGCAGAATCTGTTTCAAGATTACCTGCCAGAAGATTATTCCCTCCATGTTTTACATTAGCACAGTAGTTCTCTTAGATACAACTGGAGTAAGATCCGAAGTACATCAAGGTACCTGACTAGCAATGCCTTTGATTAGACACTCTCATAATACTAATCATTTTCACAGGCCTTAATTAGATATTTTTGGACACACGTTTTGCAGTTGACCATGTTTTTCAGGTAAATTTCTAGAAATTGTGGCAAGATAAGGGGAGTTACAGCCAAGTTTCAACTTCTATTTTTGTCTAAACTTACTCCATTTGTCTCACATATATCTGTAAAGTAGTGTTCTACGAAAACACAATTTTTTTCAGCACTGAAAATTTACTGCAGTACAAAGCATTGTGTATGATGTTCAGCAGCATCAAGTTGATAGTTTAGTAATACAGAGGGAAATATTGACTTGTTTCTAGAATTTTTCAATGTTACATATGATCCCACACAAGCACATGCATGTACATCGCCTTGATATTCAGGCAATGATAGAAATAATTATTACTTTATATGAAAAGCAAAAAAAAAAAAAAGGCAATGCCATCTTGAAAACTAGCTCTTCTGGTTTCTAACAAAAACAGGACGACAGAGAAATAAAAGGATCACAAATACTTCAGCGGTAAAACACTGCAGAGGATAGAAATAACTGACAAAGAATACTTTCATTTAGCCTGCTGTGACAGCACTTCATTTCAATCTGTTTTCCCAAAATAAGTCACATTTCACCCAAAAATTTAGTAACTACAGGATGCTATCCTTGAGCAGAAACCTCACAGAAAAAAAAAAAAAACAAATACAGATTACCTATTCTTTTCTATTTGTCTTAAAGGAACATAAAACTCCTAACTCAAAAACATCCATCACTAAGAATTTTGACAACCTAGTTTTCATTAAAAACAAATCAGAGTAAAACAGCATACAACAAGACACGGGAAGCAGTAATGTGGGAAAAGATCATGAGTAAATAATCAACTAACCAAAATGAGTATCTTTATGACATGTACACCATCAAGTTGTAACAAGCCATTTCAGAGACTCTGAACTGCAGGCAGGAATTCTTTTGATGGGATGTCCTGCAACTCTTAAAACCATGCCTGTACTAATAGAAAACTTGACTTAAAATAGCTCATATTTTGCTTTAGCAAACAGCCTTAACTGAACCACGCTGTTTTTTATGAAGCTAACACAATGAGACCAGCTCCAAGACAACAATACACAGAACTCCTTTGAATCAGTCTCTGGAAAAGATCAAATCCTACTCCTGGTATCAGCCACCAGCCCAGGGCATTCTGTTTAACATGGATGTTTTGAAAGGTGTAAAGGTCAGTATTTTTAATGTAGTTCCTTCAAGAGAATAAACAGGCACGACTCAACAGAAACTAATCATCCTGCTTTTTGGATATGGAACAGATTCATTTGTAGTATTTAACCTTTGGTTAAATGACTCAAGCTGATTTCTATTCAAAGACACTAAACTAAAACGTGACTTTATGGGGCTTTTAAGAACTATCCCCTCTACAAATCATTTACTGAAGGTATTCCTAAGCCTTGCATTTCAGCAGTGTTAACACACCCTATTCATCTGTTTTATCACCTGTCACAGCCTGTCTAGTAACTCTCTGGACAGCGTTCGGGAACCAGCATGAATATGGGAGTACTACATAGACATTACACAGCTGCACAAATAATTTTTAAATTTTATTTATTAATTAAATGCAGCAGACACCTCTTTTTCCTGTTCTGTTGCAAAGCTTAGTCCTAGTTTAGTGCACTGTTTAAGAGTAATATACCAACAAAACTGCCATAAGCAGCACGAACATCCCAATCCCTTTACCTTAAAAACAATGAGGTAGAAGAAGATGACAAGATACTTATAAACATGCATGTCTTTTGTGTGGTATGTAGCAACATGTAAACTACAACAGATCCTGAAATGGGGAGATACTCATTTCGTGTTTAGACTAAATAAGCCTTAGTTTAGCACAAACTAAAAAAAAAAAAAACCAACATACCATTTGTGACCACACACCTGGTACAAGCACAGGAATAACAGTTGGTGCCACTACAACAAGGCACTTCTGTAGCCAATAACCCACTATTTCTAAGCACACAATACATTCAAGCTTCTGTGTCTGTGGTAAGGCTGGATCCCATTACCTACCTCCAAATAGACCAGCTACAGAAGAAGGCTCATTGCGGAAATGAGAAGCGCTAGGGTAAGCTTGAGGACCACAAAAAGAATCTGATAAGGCGTATCACACAAGAGAGAAAGCCATGAAAGGAGAAGAGGGAGAGTTACAGAAAGAGAACCAAGATATACGGTTTATCTGCTATTCAGATCTCTAATTTCAGGTCAGTCTATAAATCCACATAACAGTCTAATCACATAGAACCAATGGAATGAAATCAATACACAAACATACAGTAAGAAACAAGTTTACACGCTCTATAACACAAAAGGGGAAAGCACGGTTTTGAAGTAACAGCTCTATCAGGATGAAAACTAAGTTTTTTCCCAACCAAATGCCACGTTTTACACACTTGAAAGAAACGAGTGTAAAACCTTCAAGGCATTTTTCTTATACCTGAAGTATAAGGATACAGCCCAATAGTGGATTCATATTTGGTTGCCACAAAAGGATTTAGTTGAGTAAACGGATTGTAATGATCTAAAGAACCAGAAAGAGTTATTTTAAATCCACATTCACATTATCGTAGCACCTTGATTGTGCTACAGCTAAAACTACATTTACATTTCACATATCAATTTGCCAGGAGGCTACAATTTGGTTCTAGATATATCCTTAGAGCATGAGACACTGGAAGGGGATGCAATGTATCAATGCCATCCATTTCCAGTGACTTCAGGGCTGTCATGTGATAAATACTACTCAGAGCAGCAAGCACCACAAAAACCCACCAGGCTCCTTGTTCACAGCCCTGCACTGCAACTCTTTGTATCACTGCAGAATAAATTATACAGAGGAAACTCATCTGACTAAATAACCATCACACTAAAACAAAACCAGTTGTATTTCAAATAATCACTCTACATTCCCGTGAACCATACATTTACTGGAAGCATGGACAATTAGAAGCACAGGGCAGATTGTTACACAGTAGTAGCAACTTAAAGTATTTATATACTGCTGCTTCAGTCAACTAATTCTCCCTGGGAACTCTGGAAAGAAGTTCACAGCAAGAGTTCCTCAGCTGGATCTCACTTGCTTTCTCTTTCCACTAAAGGCAGACAAGCTAAGGAACTAGTCAGCTGATATGAAAAACTAGAGGTGGTATGAATATCTCTAAAGACATCCGTTGGTTTTATCTCTGTTAACAATTATAAAAGGTATAAAAAAAACCACCAAAACAACATCTCTGTGGTAAGAGTCTGGATTTTTCTTTGTATCAATTCTAGTGGGGTTCAACCAGCATAAAGACAGTCTGTGGTGTACAACTGTCTTTAAACCTAGCTTTGCTTATCAGAACTGACATGTAATTAATTGATTTTTAGTCTATGAAAGCTAACTGAACTTTTCATATTGAAAAGTAATCAGATTACTATACAGCTGCACCAACAGAAATGTTCGAAGGATTTCTAATGAGACAGCCATGCTGAACCACCTCCAAATTAAGATGTCAATAGTTTTTAATAGGTCAGTTATTAGTTTATTGCCTTGTAGGTAAACAGTCTGAGTAGACCATGCACCACAATGTGCAGGGCTCTATCAGCTTTGTTCATGGCTCGGGAAAAACATCCACTACAAAAAACCTCCTTTTTTAAAAAAGAATATTTCAACCTGAGGAAGAAAGCAGCAGCATTTTCTTTTCATTCTTAGACATATGTAGTATTTTACATTAAAATTCTGCAAGTATAAGAGACTGTGTAAAACTGCACTCAAGCAACTGCTTTAACTATCACTAAGTTTCTTTACATTGGGGTAGAATCCCACCTAGGAAGCCAAGCAAGGATTATAACACCATTTTCATGGCACAGTCACTAAATCAAATTCTAACATAGCACAAAACCAGCCCCAAATGACCAGCTTTTAGTTTCTGAAAGGCCCCCAAAATATACTAAAATAATGTTAAATTTTTTAGGAAATAGGAAATTAGTTTAAAATAGTACTTTACCAACAAACATTTCATGTGTGGGTGTCCTACTGGTGAAAGTAGATACATCAGAAGACACAGACAGATGAGCAGCATCGTTAGTTTTTGTAAGGAAAGGATTTAGGTTTGGAATGGCATCATCAACACTATCAACAGTAGCAGAAAAAGGATCTGTTCAATTCCAGAGAGCAAGAGAAAGAAGAAAAGGGAGATGGATTTAGTTACATGCTGCTTCCTAGGTACAGAAGAGCAGAGCTAAGAAGAGTCCAGGAGTATGGTTTTCTCCTGGCACCTCTCAGACCTAGCTAACTGTTGAATTTTCAAATTATCCAGAATTACCTATTGTCTAATCAAGAAAAATACTACAGACATTAGCCACAGATTGCCTTCTTTTTTAATTAATAACACCTTGGTCTGATAAACTGCTTCTTTCTGAGTGTGTTTTATACTGAAAGTAAGTATGACGCTTGCAACAACAAAGTCTCCGGAGCAGAGACTGACTGTCAGCACAACAGAACCCCGGGCGCTACGCGAGGATTTGATGCAATACCATCCTCAGGACAGCTTTAAAAATCCCAACAAAAACAACTGAGCTGTACTTTTCCTTCTTCAAACTGTGCTTATGGATTGTTCTGTTACTGGGCATCTTGAAGTTTTCATGAGCTATGAATATACCAAAGTAGCACACAGGACATAAGCAATTCCTTCAGTACCTTGGGCATCTGGAGCTACAAGCTTGTTGTGAATATGCCATTACCTGCAAGCAAGAAAAATCCTGTTCTGCTTTGAGGGACAACAGCCAGACAGCCGTGATGAGGAAAATGTTCCTTACTGAAAAACTTCAGACCTTATTGGAATGAAGGAAACAGGGATCTATATGAACAACTTCCCAAGGCATACAGGAGAGTTTCAAGGCTTCCTGAGGATGGATGCAATGGCCAAGCTAAAATACTCCTTCACTTCAGGATCCAACAGATAAACAGGAGAGGAAAAGCAGTTACACTAACTGTTGACAGAAGGAGATGCAGTTTAGCTGCCTGGCTTCAAAGCCCATGAATCCTTGATGGAAAACTCAAGAACACACTAGGTGAGATCAGCAAGGGTCGCATCTAAGCCCTATTTGTTTTATCACAGTGCTTAGATCTGTACCTTACTCTTCTATGCAAAGTCACTACAGAGAGATGTCTGAATAATAATTAGAGGAGATATTTCTTAATTACTTCAGCTCCTGGCCATTTCTTCTTTCTTTTTTAAAACCTGGTTAGACTACCAATTTCTCCACAACTCTTGTAAATACTACGATGCTGTGTGCATGTTAGAACATACAACCAAAGTATAAGTTTTATTTTCTCTTCCTGAATCTGACCTGATTCTTAGCTATGAATCCCACACAGTTTGATAACATGTTCAGTCGTACGCAAGACCTAAAGGAAACAAAATTTAAAAACTCTAACTGCATTATGCTTTGCAGGCTCAATGCATGCTTTGATTTTCTGCAAGCTCAAGGCATCTTATTAGGTAAGACCTGACTTGTCTCCCAAATTGCTTAGCTATGTTGCAAGAATGGGCAAAGTACTTTAGAAGACCTTTTTCTAAATCATTCAGTCAGCAAAATGACAGTGTCCAACACCGAATAAAGGAGAAGCAGAACAAGCTGATTTAGAATTTGTAATATATAAGAGCAACACAAAACTTTGTGTTGTCTTATGTATGTTTTACATAGTGGACATGCCAATCAGCCAGTCACCTGAAACTAAGCCCTGGCTTTCAGGTACTCCTTAAAATTGTTGTCTGCTTTGAATGCTACTCTAAAAGCTGCAGAATAAACAGATCTGACAATAATCCTTTGGTCAGCTCCTCCTTGCTTTTTCTGTTACTGCTTCACATTCTTCTGATTCTATTGGTTCTCTTTGTAATTGGAAAAAAATTCAAACAGATAGGTCAAAACATTTATTTCCACACTGATACATTTGTTTTGCTTCAAGTTTCGGTACACATTCAAAGCTAACAAATATACCACACGCAGCTGGAATAGTCTCCAAGCAATCCCATTAAAAAGCCCAGATAAAACAATATGGAGGAAGCTAAGAAGGACAAAAAGTTTTTAAACCATATTGGTCTAAATCTACTGTCCACTGAAATTATTTTACACATGCACTCTTCAGGAAAACTCCTACATACTACTTTCTGTTCCCAATTCCTAAGGTTGTATATGGAGTTTCCTGTGTTTTGACTAGTAAGAGAATATAATGCATCTTTAGATAATCAAGATTTCCTCAGGAATGTAATCAGCTCCCAGACTCTTTGCTTGTCTGCCTCGTTCTAATTCTAGCCAGTGTGTTCTGTCTTGTCCGAGTCCCAGAACTTGCCAATGCTAGTGACAAGAGTAACCAAAAATTAATTGGGTTTGGGTAATTTATATCCTCGCATATTCAGGTTTCAAAAATTGCTGTCAGTCTTGACAGCAACACCCCAATGTTTCTAAAGCCCAATTTCATCCTTGAATATACATGGCATGACAAGGGTTTTTCAGTAGAATCTCTTACAGTTTGAAAGAAGTAAACTGAGAACATACAACCACAGAACCCATGCCCCAGGAGTTTAACCTTGTTAGTTTAGAGAAGCACAAGACTAAAGGCAGCAACTCAAATATAATGCTTCTGCAACAATTTACTGGTTTATTAAATACCTAAGAGTTGCTGCACAAAATTTTTTACAGTAACTGATTTTAGCTGATTGTAGTTGATTTGATACTCTCCTCAAAGTCACCATATACACCAAATACAAACATCATCATGTCAGAAAATTACCTAAGGGAGGGTTGCTGTGCAGTGGTTAGAGCACAGGACTGGAAATAGTTCAGGTTCCATTCTTGGCTCTGCCACTGACTTGCCGTATGACTTCAGACAAGTCAGTTAATTGCTCAGATTTCCCCATCTGTAAAATGTGGAAAGCACTTCTTATCTACCTCACCTGTGTGAAGTGAGTGTTCATGTCTGCAAAGCTGAAGAGTTGGGTTTTTTTGATGAAAGGTAACACAAAAAATGGTGATCCCAGAATTTTAGCTTAAAATTTTAGCAGACAATCCAAAACCTTCACAGTTAATTAAGTCTTAAAAAGATTTAGAAATGTGTTGATAGTAGGCAAATATATCAATGACTATTAGTGAAGACTCATAACACAAGTAATACAACATCGGACAAACACAGACTTTCAGGCTAAATTTTCAGGTTAATAAAGAAATGTATGTGACCTTTGAGAGGACGATAATTTCCCCTTTTACCTGTCACCCATGAAACAAATAAGACCAGCTGAAACAGAAGATATTTTGCAGAAAGCAATCAAGATGAGCCAAAACATTTTTCTCCATTTCTAAACTCTCAGCCTATTAAGAGCTGAAATTTCTATGCCTAACTCCATATACTCTTCACTGCATCTTTCTCAGAAGATGCTCTGCTCGGCAAAACTGCAGGACAAGTAACCTACTTTTATTTATTTTAGAAGCCACCACACACATTAGCATTTCCTCTGTCACTCAAAATTGTGTTATTTCCCTACAAACAAACGTGAGAGGGTACACAAAATGCAAAGTACACAGCAGAAAGTAAACAGGAAAGCAGAATACATACACCACTTACTATGAAGATATATTAGATAACTGGAAAGACGTTAGGAAGAGCCACAGCTCATAAAAAGAAACAAGGAAGTAAAAATTTTGAACAAGGTTGTTCTGGTGCCTACAAAACTTCCTGAAGCAGCAACTCCTAATGTTTTGCATCATAAAATAAAGCATTTTTGCAAGCATCTAATTAAAAAAAAAAATCTGAAAATAGCCACATATTTCAGGGGTTCATTATTTTTTTAAGTGTCATTTATGTAGAAAAATAAAAAAAAAAAAAATCTGAAAATAGCCACATATTTCAGGTGTTCATTATTTTTTTAAGTGTCATTTATGTAGAAAAGTAAAAAAAAAAAAAACACAAAACCAAAACACAACAATCTGCTATAAAGATTTTTAATTGTCCACCAGTATAACCAACAATCCAAGCAGGCAATATGTTACTGTATCTGAATTACTATGGAACACTGCAAAGTAGCCAAGAACTTTGAGCGAACATCTAAATGATCTAGCACTTAAACTTATCTTAAAGCAACTTTCATGACTTTCTAGAATGCTCTTGTTCGGCAGAACAATAATTTGAATGTTCTGAAATAGCCTTCAGAGGGAAGAGTACAACTTTTGTCTCTGCATTTAGAAGATCCAACCACAGCTTTTTGCTAATTTGCTGTTGCAGTTAAATGAAATATAGTAGAGAATTTGTAAAGAGGAGCCTTATTATTATTTCAATAACTAACTCTGGCTTTTCTTTCTATGTATAGTTGTCACAACTGTCTCCTTTCAGGCTTCATCCAAGTTCTGCTTTATCATCACCAGTAAATTTGATTAAGCACTAGACAAAATTTAGAATATTTATTAAAAAATTCTGCATTCCAGTTCCCATGTGCGCAGCACAGGCTACCTGGCAGACACCTTCACAGAACTGGTTTCTCACAGCCAAGTTTCTGCAGCTTTCTATGTGACTCTTGAAGACTGCAGTCATGAGGCTGACAGAGCCGGTCAACAAGTAAAGTAACTTTGCCAATAAGAACTCTCATATCAAAATTATTTAGAATCACCACAGGCTGCTGCATTATTTTAATCCATACCCAGATTTGACTTTTTCTGCTTCCTTCACCCAATTGAAGCTTGTCTTTGTAAGATGTCTCTCTTTAAGAAAGAAACAGCCCCCACACTAGGGGAAACATTTACAGGAACAAAGCCATAGCAATTAGAACCTTAATCCAGCCCAGAATTCTTACCTCCCCAGGTACTTCCTACTTGTGGAGCAGTAGATATGGGATGTACAGATGGATGAAAAGTTGGCTGCAAATCAAGCAGATCATTTGGCAGCTTTGAAGTGCTACAAAGATAAATTAATACAACTGTTTGAACTACATCACAGTTTTGAATATAGGCAAATGGTAGCAACTGTCAACAGTAATGAAAGCTTTGTTACAAAATGGTTATTACAGAATGGGCAGAACTAAGCCAAAATTATAAGGGCTGGTGAACTCCATATTTTCAGTTCTGTAAAAAAAGTGTTAATTTAGCAAGATAAGTTGTATGTTATGCCAAGTGACTTTTGTTAAAGCTGTCTAAGACAGCAAGACTGGCAGTCTTCTCATCTTTCACACAGTCCAACTCCAGAGCAATTTATGTTCAGTACTCTTCAGCAACTTTTAAAATCACCTCATGTAAGCCCTACAAAATGACAAAAACAGACTGCCAAAATGACCTATAATGGGCTGTGCCACCAAAATGTTACATCTAAATTCCACAACTCACATCTCTCCACTATCAACCACTGCTGAGAAACTGCCTTACATCAACGAACTATTAAAGAACTTCAGGGAAAGCAAAATGAAGCAAGCCTTGAAACACTTGATCAAACCTCAGGCATGTGAATGAAACATTTAAATTCACATTTAAGATCATTCAAAACCAAACTGAAACCTCAGAACATCACATGGAAATGTAGAGTGAAGACTTATATACAACTGCTGCAATAATTTAGAGAATCTAACAGGAACAGTAAAATTCATCCACTTGCAGAACGTTCATTTCATACTTAAAATAAACCTTGGAGTACTGTGTTCTCCCAGCATTTTTTAGTACACAAAAGGAACCAAAATTTGCACATATGGCTACTCCTATGGACACAAGCTGTGTCACTATGACATCCAAGCATCTCTCAAAATGAGATTGGCACAAGAGCTTAAGGGCTAGTAGCAATGTCCTAGATCCCTGTATATTTTCTTTCTGACCCAATCACTTGAATAATTCACAGTTTTTAGTGTTCCATTCCAACAGTGATTGCAATCATATTTTGCCACCACATCTCCTATTAAAAAGCAGCATGATCTAGCACTGCCCTGTAATGTGAGTAGCTGAACCAAGATAATTTTCAAGGTAAAGCTTGTTCAAGGTAATGACAGGGATTAACCAGACACATTGCATTTAAGCGCAAGCAACTGAACTTCTGACCCAGAATATCCCCTTCATGACAGCTCCTGCTGTACAATCTCTTCTTCGCTCATAGCAGTCATATAGCAACTGAATTTAAACACGAAGAAACACTAACATTTGGGTTTTTTTAGCAGAAAATGCTCGTCTTTAATATGCAGCATGTCTGTCTGTGTGAAGAAACATTGGTCAGATGTTTCTCTTTTTCAGACCTCTTAAGAAGCAAGATCAGATATTTAAGTTCATATACTCACTACCAATTTTCTGGCCCCTAAAAAGCAATTTAGAAGAAAATCTTTTTTACAAGGAAGTCTTACAGTTACTAACACTGATAGATTCTCTAGCTCCTTATATGTGACTCAGCTATCTTCCACATACTTCATGTCAAGTAATTTCCTACAATAGCTTTCTAATGGAAAAAGAAAGCTGTCAAAGTGCTGACTACTTAAAAGAGGAGTAGATTCTTATGTGAGCTCTAATAAAACAACTAAGCAATCCTTTAGGTTTAGGATCACACTCACAGCAAAGATGTGTCTTCAGAGAACCAACTCCTTCTATACTGATAAAAGCACTGTACCTTCTGCTGCTGCCTAATTTGACAGGTATTTTACAGAATGAAGATCACACACTTGCTCACATAAACAGCTCCTGCTAGTCAAAGATCAGGATTAGCGTGCAGTGAGTACTCATGCACTGTCTTTGCAGGTCCTTGAAGGCAGAGATGTTCCAGATACAATGCAAGACTGCAAAACCTATCTCTTATTTGAAACCCTGTTTCAGGCTCTCCTTTCTCTGAAAATCTACCATGAATATTTGTTGCCACTCTACTTTTCAAGATCTAAAATGTACTTTTCTTTATGACCTCTCAAATGGAATTTTTATTTGACTTCTCAAATTTACTGGCCAGGTTCTCTGAGGACAAAGCAGGTTTTCTACATGGACAAATATGTGTTTTACAGTTCCAACTGTCTGGCTTACTGAGTAAGAACAGCTACAAGTGTTGTCAGCATAGGTTCATACCAGAAACTATTTTGCAAACAGAGGATGAAAACACACTTCCTACGCTATTTAAGGCAATACATTATCTTCCCATCAGCTTTACCCAAAACATCATTTCCTATCACATCACTAATGTACTCTACACCCAACCAATCCTCTGCAATATACACTGCATCAGAAACTTAGAGGAGACCCTCGCTTGCAGTGCATCTCACAGTGAAGCATTCAGCATACCTGTTTGAGGAGCTAGGGGTAGAAAAAATATCAATGGCTGGTGTAGTCATTATGTTTCCTGCTGCTGTCGACACAGGAGAAGCTGCAGTTGTTAAAGAGGTATGAGGTTTCTTTGCAAGTTCCTTTAGACGTTGTTCCTGTTGGGAAAGTGAGCTGGCATAAGAAATCCAGAAACAATACTTATGTACATGACACTGGAGGTACATAAAGGAGAACTTAAGAATTGTTCTTATTTATTCTACACACTAGTATCAGCCACTTATAATTACAAGAATCAGTTACTTCCTCAAGTCCTTCAGAAACTATTTTAACAAATCCTCTGCAAGTTGTATCATCAAAGCACATGGTTCTACTTCCAGCACTCTGCCAAAAGTACATGTTCAGTAGTAATCACTCTGGTTTTCCCTTTGCTCCTTTAAGAATCCTAATAAGCTATCAACAAGAACACGGGAAAAGCATTTGCAATTAAGAATTCTGTATGCTTACCTTTAAAGCTTTTAAGCGAGCCTGTTCTTCCTCTAACGCAGCTTGTTTTTCCCTTTCATCAACTTTTGTGAGGGACAGGCCAGTGCTTGCAAGGGAAGAGACTGCATTGGAAAGGGTGGTAGCCCTAAAGTAATTGGACAAGAGAAAAGCTGGCTGTTAACAGATGACATGTGATTGGAGCTTCTAAAAAACACTTTGCTTGTATCCACCCAGTCTCCTTCAGAACCCTTTATAACACTGGTTATACCTTACACTGTACAAGACAAAGTGGTAAGTTTAAAAAAGATACACCATCTGAAATGCAAAATGCCCAGAAAGCATGCTATCTACTCTTGCACACTGGCTTTTGGATTTTCCCCCTTAAATGTTTACTCTCCAAACTGTATCACAAAATTCATGTTTGATGTGCTCTTTTCCTGTTTGCCTAAGATGGCATTATCTGTAGACATACAGGAATCTCTGATAATCTGGGCTCTAATTCAAATTGTTGTTAATTTAACACATTTGGCTAACAAACTACCAATGCTACTATCATCATTTTTAAGAGTATGAAAAAAGATTTAAAACAAACCCTTATCTTTTAGAAGAGTAATCTTACAAAAGGAAGCAAATATTCTAAAAAGAAGGTAACAAAACAGTGCCCTAGTATTGTCACTACCATACAGAACTTATAAAATATTACTGCCTTATTTTTTGAACATATAATAAAGAAATGCTACTTAATTTTGATGTCACAGAATATTCCAAGTTGGAAGGGACCCATAAGCATCATCAACCCCTGAATGAATGGCCAGATCAAACCTGCAACCTTGGTATTATTAGCACCATGTTCTATCTGAGTTCTCATTTAAACAATGAAGTTTGTTTCAAAGAGGGCTTCTCCAGATTGCATGTTGTGTTTTAGAAAGTACGCAAAATCATTTAATGCCTTTTACCATACACATTATGGCTTTAACACCCCATTACTTTAAAATCAATTCTTAATTAAGGACTTCCGGAAGCATTTCCTTGTTTTTGACAAAAATGGGATTAAAGCTGAGATATAAGAGTCTAATGACATCTATTTATTTATGTTGCATACCTTACAGAAGCCTAATTATTAACAAAATGAATATTTACAGGCAGTACATGAAAAAAATTTAGTTTCTCTTCAGAAGTTCTGGATTAAATGTCAAAAGTATAAGTAGGGATGCTAGAGAAAGTCCTTGCAGCTCCTTAGATTCTAGTTCTGTTGACCTGGAAGAAGCTGTTTCAAGCATTCAGCAAAAGCTATGACAAATTGCCATTCCATAATTGCTCATATTTTTTGTGTTTAACAAAGCCTACTCAAACCTTAGTTTATAATGAAATTGAAAAGAACCGATTTAACACTCGATTTGACAACTGTTTAGAAGGACAAGGACATACGCACCTGCTTGCAGCTGTGGAATCTTTGATTTTCTTCCCCTCTAGAGAAGCTAAGTGTTGTTCCAAAGCATCAAGAAGGCTACTTGGTGCCTGCCAAGAGAGACATTAGGGAACAGATTTGAAGAAATCGATAGTTAAAATACTTCCAGAGAATGCCCCAGTGGGGCAACAGGTACCACAGCTCAGAGTACTTATACCCCATCTTGGCACCCTGTACCTATTTAATTACTTAAAGTATCAGGTGATGTGCTTTCCTCACTACATCATAATGATTCATCAGTAAGGACTGAAATATGTCAAGAGATGTTAAAATTAACTGCTAGGAAACAGCAAGCAGACAATCAGAAACAGACAATATTTCAAGAGACACTGAGAAGGAAATTGCATGGAAAGTCATTTTTATGTGCAAGCTCTGCAAGCCTTCACATTAATTTCGATAGGCATAGAGCTAAAAGCAACGCTGCTAAAAACCACAGCATCATAATATCACATAAAAGTTTCATTATGTGAACTCACAGATATAAGTTGCATCTAGGAGCATGATAGAAATAAGGTTGCCTTAAAACTCAATTAGAGAATCACAGAAATGATATATAACATTTTACAACAGGATCACTAAATATAAAAAAGCCAGGCTCTGACAGAGCTTGGATTTAATCAGAAATCCAGAAATAACTTGGTCACAATATATAAAAGAAAGCATAAGTGAAAGCCAGAATGCTAAGTTTTTCTCATTATGCAACCCCAAAACCAGACATGCACTGGCAAACACATAATAGGTTTATCTACCTGTGAGAGATCTGGTATGTCTCCTCTGTCAATTCCAACTTGCTGTAATAAAACAAACGAGTTTTAGAACCTGTTTGCTTTTGTTGAAGGCAGAGATGCTCAGAAAGTAAACAACGTTTAGATAAAGTAAAGCAAAGAGAACAAACCTGTTCAATATATATTTAAAATTTCCCCAGTCTGAACTCTATAATGGTTGGTTATAATAAATTCTTGTTAGGTGTGTATATATTTGAAGTAGGTGTGTTACAAAGATATTTTAAGAGATAGAACCTTAGAAACAGGACAGTAAGAATCTTGTGTTTCAGAACCTTAAGGTTTCAGAACCTTAAGACTGCCTGTCTTGCAGTTTATGTGGTAAACTCTCAGACCTACTGATACAGAGGATATATTTGCTACAAAAAAGAACCTTTGAAGTTTTGGAAAGAAACTCTTTTCTAAAATGCAGATCAAATTTAGGATGTTTTGCAGCAGGACATATACTGTTACAATAGAAAGATTAATACTCTCAACTTCAGTTGATAATATTATCAGCTAAAGAGAGTATCTCTGATACAGATACTCTGTCAGGACACATAGCAAGCCAAGCTTTAAGGCTTATATTTTTCTTAAGACAGATATGAATACAAAGGAAACAAAGACAAGAACAGGGTCACACCTCAACTGAGGAATTCCATAATACTAGGACATCAATTCAGCAATGTTCAGAAATAAGAATGCAACAGACTAGACACATTTTAAAAAAAAAAAAACACCACAAACTTAACATTTTGCAGAGTAACTGCTTTTTCCTCTGTGAACACACCTACAACCAAGAAACATAAGAAAGAAATCACATTCATCTATTTGTCTACAGTTCACCTAGAGTTTCTTATTTGTGAAACTGTTATTTCATCTAAAATTTATGGTAGAATTGTGGGTTTCAAACTAGAATACAGTCAGAATCATAGAGATCAGATCACCATGAAGTTACTTTATTTGTTTAAAGCAAAGCTATTCTTCAAAGAAAGCTCACAAGTATTATGCAACCAAGGAAATTTCAAAATGCACATTAATATAACCTCCTTAAGCAATAGATAAACCATTAAGTAGTCCACAGTCAGGTTTTTCAATACTATTTTTCAATACTCAAATGAACAAATCACCAGCATAGGGATTGACAAGCTGACCCTTGATGTAAGGGCAATTAGACAGGAAGAAGCGTCTGCTTTATAGTAAACCAAGCCCTTTAAAAGCAGTTTCAAATAAAGGGCAAAGTTGACTGACTGAAGTTTACCTCTGCAACTTTAAGGAACTCTGAGATCCGCGTCATTCTAGTGAGGAACTTCTTATATATATCAAGGCCTTCTTTGCACTGGTTCTTTTTCATATCAAAGTATTTTTCTAGAAACAGTAAGAATACTTGCATTAAATAATTAATCAAGATTCTGCACAGGCCTGCAAATCTGTTACTATGATAACTGCAGAAGTCACTACGCTTAACTTGCACCAAATGACAAAAGCTCCGTCGAATGTAAGCTAATGATTCCATGCATGCAATTACACCTTACCTTGCAGGTACTAGATCTCACAAAAGCATAACCACCCTGAAGAGGACAATCAAGTTTTAGAATAGACCACCCAAAGAAAAGTAAATTCATCTTCTTGGGAAGAAGAAGAAAAAAAGAAAAAGGCAGTTTTACAATCTGGAAGTCAAATATCTACTCTATTCCAGCAGCCAGATATCAGGCAAGATTTTGGTCTTCTCTGACACACTGATGCCTCTTGTTATGGTCTAGTGCAGTGAGGTTTAACTGATTACTAAATGCCAATGCTGAGAGCAAGGGGGTCCCACCCCACTTTTGAAAAGCACTTTCAAGGCCTGTTTCTATATTAAGCTTCACTCAAAACATGAGTGAAAGCAACTGCTTCAAGAAGAAAAGAAGCTGACAGGGGTTTCAGACTGGAAGGCTGACTAACTTACTCTAGATTTTCCTTTTCATTTTGCAAGCACTGGGTAATGACAGCAATCAGGTAGCTTGATCCAATCACAGACTACAACAAAATCAAGCAAGTCAACGGATTGCTTTCAACTTAATTATTTTCTAAATTTAGGCTCCCCTTCATCTCCAATATGTGCCAGTGAAAGGGTCAGAACCCTGAATTTATAATTCCCCTTAAAATATAAGATATGCTCTAGGAACATAAGAGAACCAATCATTAAAACTCAGCAACCTGAAAGTTTCAATAGCCAAGCGATCACAGATGATGTGACAGCAAATTTCTGACCATAACTTATTCCACTCAAAATGAAACATAACCTGACCTTGTTCCTTAAAAAAAATAACCATTAATAAGGTGAATCAGGTTTGCCATTCAATTCAATGAGACCAAAAAAAAAAAAAAAATCTGAGAAAAACATACACACAAAAAAACCCACATCAAAGGAGTGAAAGACAAAAATTAAGCAAATTAAATCTTGAATGGGCTTTGCTTTCAGATTTTACCAATCCCTATATACAACACAATGAAAAATGCAATTGGACAGATAAGCACTGGAAATGACCAGTAAAATTTTCATGTTTTACAACAAAATTACTCCAGTTTCTCAAGAAAGCAGCTATTTTCAAACATTCACTGAGCTCCCTCCCCAAAGCTGAACATTGCAGAAAGCAGTTATATTTACCCAAGAGGTTAATAATCCCTTCGTTATATGCCGCGAACAGTCTAATGGCATCTTTGAAGAGGAGCATGAAGGCAGCATTAATTACACCATTTGTAAGTTCATTGCTATTAACCTAGGAAGATCAGAAAAAAAGTTAATGTAACTGAACTGATCTTGTAATGGAAAACTTCTAGTTGAACTCTGGTACTCTATCCCAAGACATGCTTTCCAATCATCCTGCTGGCTAGTAGCAGAAAGTAGCACCCCAACAAAGCAACACAAGTTCTCTCAGCACAGAATTAAATCAAATCATTGTCCGACACTTTTGTTAACCAATGTTAATGTTAACTAACATAACTAGAAGACAGAAATAATCAGCTTTTAAATGAACAAGCAATTCTTACATAAGATACACAATAAACACAGTAATTTAGCACAAAGCATTCTCTCCAGTGAGCATTGTATTTCTTTTTCCTGATTTCTTGGGGGAATCCCAATGAACAAAACTGGTTGTGCTGTTTAAGCTGTGCAGGTAACATGGAACCAAGTTCAAGACTTTTAATCTTGACTTATTTTACAAGCTTGGTCAGTTTTGTACAGCAAAGTCAAGTGTATGTTAGAAATGTACATGCTGCTAAACTTACATTAAAGTCAAGAAGTGCATCCATTTGATTTTGTATAATTGGTACAGTTTTTAGGAGTTTTTCTGTGCTCATTGTTCTCATCACTCCATCAGCCCTGTTGTGAAAAAAAACAAAAGAAAATTCTTCACATTAATTTTTAATTCTTGTTAGTAAGAAACAACATAGAAAATACATCAGGTCATCAGAGAAAACATTTAAGTCTTTGTCATTCAAAGCAGGCATTCTGGTGTTTAGGAATGCTGTCTAGCCAATACAAGTGGCAGAAAGCCAACAACTTTTATTTGGTGAAAATATGAATATAAGATGAATTTCTAACTAAAGGAAATGAAACTGACAGTGGTCAGAAATACAGAAGAGCTACAATGCACCAGGTAAAAAGAAAATGCTCTAAAGGTTATTTCTGCAGCAAATTTTTATCTACTTTTTCCAATCACCTTGTTATTCTTTTGTGTCAGTTTGGATGTTTCTCTTTTCAACTTAAAGCAGTAAGAAAAAATAAACAAATGTAGTTTTTTCAAGCTTTTTCAGAAAGATTCTAGAGACTACACAGAATTCCCTTTTAATTGCTGACTACAAATATTTGGTTGTTTATTAATTGTTCAGATTGAACAGACTAAGATTGGACATGTATTTGAAAAAAAAACCTCATCAAGTGAATACCAAACATCTCCAAGAAAAGCAACAACTGAGGAAGAGATTAAATCACCTCAGTGACATGAAACAACTGCTTTCTGTAAGACAAATCAGACAGCTTTGCAGTTCATCAGCATGCACATGGCAAACCAAATGTTTCCTGCAAGTGCAAATCTCACAGTGCATCTGCAGAGAAAAGGCCATGGCTGTTCTCCAGGCTGGAAAGCAGTGGGGAGCACACTTCTTCCAGCTCTCCACTTGTGCTGTATACTTGATCCAAACAGCAACTGAAAGAAACTTAATGGGGCAGGACATGGGTGCAAAGGCCCTGAGAAAAACTGAGATGGGGAAAAGGTAGATTACTGCCACCAGAACAGCTATTCCTATTAGCTCACAGAAGGACACCAGGTAACATGTTGTAAACTAAATAATTCATCTCATTATGCCTAAAACACCTGATAAAACAATTATGCATCTCTCTAGAGCAGCTGGACACACACAGATCCTAGGTGTGGAAAATGCAGTTTTGCGGTGTTGGTGCTCCAAGCATCTCTAAAGGCAGAAAGAGCAAAAGGAGCCCAAGCATCCCCCTTTTACTTTACCATCAGACTTCAAAATAAAATGGACTCTTACATGTTAGCAAGGAATCATAAAGGATCTGGAGAGTGTTCTGAGGCCTACTGCAAATGCCTTTGCAACATTAATGCAAGATATCACTAGACAGCACACTGCTACAGTTGATTCATTTAACAGTATTAAGTTGGGATTTTTGTGGGCTAAAAACTAAGTTTTTAGCTTCAATATAAACTAACCTGTGTATGGATGATATAGGATGCCCAAATGTAAAACTAATACTATGTTTTTAAACTTTAAAAAGAGGTAACAAAGATGGAAAAATTTTCAACTGTGATTGGTACCTCCTCTCCAGCCTTCCCAATGAAGAGCTCCAGATTAATTCCATTGTTCACTATAACATGCAATTTACCCCAGCTACCAGTGCTCTCCACTGTGTTGTTTTACATGTAAAGAGGTTTCTAGTCTCAAACAACTTCTTCCAAATGAGCTCACTTTCCAGGGAAAATTTCAATTCCTGTGGGCAAACTTGGGATAGCATCTACTGCAATGCTCTACTGAAAGTACAAACTGCACTACCTTCCTAGAGGTGGTAAACTTCATACAGGTATTTTGTGACAAAACCAGAGAAACACCAGGAAAGACTGCAAGGTGTTTTTCACCTGTCATTTAAATCATCCAGAGCTAGAAGCACAGATGAACTGCACTCCGCTATATTACATACAAGGCAAACTATGTGACATATTGTGAAAGATTTGCTCAAAGTTCTGCTTATTTTTGATAAAGACTTTGATACAGACCACTTCATTTCTTCATATTAAACTGTCAATATTTAGCAGGGAAAATTACAACAACTGAAGTAAAGTATTTTTGCAATATACATGACTGGGCAGTTGAGCCTTTGTGTGTTGTGAGAGATATCAATTGAGAAAAGGAGGCTTTTTTACCTGTATTAAGCCTGAGTCAACATCAGTATTTTTCACTTGAATTACAGGACATAAGACAAAACCTTAATATAAACAAAACAGAATACCATCCTTACCCTCTTTTTACTTTTGTGAAGTCAAAAGCCACTTGTCTATAAGAAACTGCCTTTTCATTCAGATACCTGCTATACCGCCTGATAAATGTTGACATGTCATAACCTGAAAAACAAGTTTCAGAGGTTTATGATTTAATTACCTAATCAATTAACTTAGAGTAGTGCTCTTGTTCTTAAGTGAAAGATATTAACACAAGACAGCTCCATTAACTATGCAAAATCAGGCAAAAATATAATCTGATAAGAACTGTGTACGTCATCATATTCACTATGTAAATCAAACAGACATACCACTATGTAGAAGTTTACACTTCACTTCCTAAGGAAATTGTTTCCAAAAGCAAAACAAAGTAATTTTTATTCAAGTTCTCACACTACAATAGAAACTACTACCAAAAAATGTAAATGATGCATTCACAAAGACATTCACATCAGCTCCACAACACATTCACTCATTTGCAACTGAACAGAACAAGAGGCATTGAAAGAAACATTAGGATATGACAGAAATTTTTCTGTGTTAAGACAGCAATGATAGGAAATATTTTGATAACTGTCAATCTAGTAATATAGACTAAGAAAAAGATCTATTCATAGTCTACACTGAGACCATGGAAATTAAGACTCAACAAAATGACACAATTTAGTGCAGCCTTGGTTATCACTGAGAAGGTTTCTGTCTCTGGGCAACCAGTCTGACTGTTTCAGTAAACTTATGGCAAAGATTAGAAGTACATAAAACACAGTGGAGAAGCAAAGGAAGCACCTTAGGAGAAAAAACAGTGACCGTTACATGGTCAGAACTGCACTGGACTACAGCATAACAGTTTGGAAGCTGAAAAACCCGAACCAGAGAAAAACTTATTTGCCCATCAAATTAGTCTCAAAGATGGATGGAATGGTCTTTAATCAATTTCCCAAAAAGTTAATTTCTCTTTTTTTTAGACAAAGTTCTTGCTGACATGTTGTATCTGATGTATGTAAGGTGCATTTTTTAAAATTTAAGTTACTTATCAAAATATACCTCTTCAAATGGGACAATTTCTTCAGAAACAAAAAAAATTGGATCTGTTTCACTAAGGAAGCCAAAAACATTTAAGTAAGTCTTTTCTAAAAGATGCAACAAGTTCCTCCAGCAGACATTATCTGCCATACCACTACAGCATTTTAAATCAAGAAATGCAGTCTGGGGTAAAACTGACAGAAAAGCTACTTCTTAAACAACATGATCCATCAGAATAGCCAAGATGGGTTTACTATCCCCCAGCACATTACTAACTTTTTCATTAAAAGTAAGATGCCTTACCTTGCAATCCACTTTTGTCTAGGAAATTGCTCAAGTTAAACAATGTGTTTCTGGACGCCAGATACTGGATAAACCGCTAGATGAAAGAAAAAAAAAAATTGAACGATTTTACTATGTTGCCAAATGAGAAGGAGCTGAAGAAACAGGACTAGAAACTTTTTATCCAACTTAAAGCATGAAGGTTTGATTTCATAAGACCGATTTCAAATCTGGAAGCTATTACAGAAACTCAGCTGAACTACCAAAATAAAGTAGTTCTTTTATATGTATAAATCTGTGAACAAATCAAAGTCACACAGATATTACATGAAGGCCTTTGACTGAAAGACTGTTTATTTTAAGCCAGATTATGGAACTGTAAACTTCTGAAAAAATCCCCCCAAACACGTTCTCATTTTACATGCTCACAAGTTGTTTCGCTCACTTCACTTTTACAACAGCTGATTTGATTTCATCAATTAGCAAAGCCATCTTTGCTCATCGTACAATTGTAATGGTACTTAGCTTAAATATGAAAATAACATGGTATAAATGTTAGTTTGCTTATAAATCAAATGTCTAATAAACACAGGAATCCAGATGAAGCATCAATACAGAATCACACTTAGGACTTGTGAATGACACTATTTTTATCTTGTAAGAGACATGTCATCACATCTTAATTTAGTAGGAAAAATAGTTTTGTCTTACAAATGATTATATAGAGCTCCTACAAAAATAAACCAGTCATACACTTTGACAAAAGACAAAGATAGTTATGATTAGTGTAACATGTACTACTTTGCTATTTTCATTAGCACACATAACTTACACAGAAAAAAGACTGGAGAAGGGTAAAGGCAACCAGTACCTAGCTATAAATGAATTAAGCAAAAGCTGGAGGGTCAATTGCTCTACAGTTTTTCTCAAAGGGATTTACAGCTTCTCTATAAACTTCTAGATACTTTCCTAATTTCAAGCACTGGTCAGGCTGCCCTAGGAAGTGGAGAAGTCACCATCCCTGGAGGTATTTAAAAGATGTGGAACTTCAGGACATGGATTAGCGGTGGACTTGGCAGTTCTGAGTTAACAGTTGGACTAGATGATCTTAAAGGTCCTTTCCAACCTAAATGGTACTCTAAGTACTTAATTTTCATGCTCATTGTTCAAAGTACTTTTTCTAGCTGTGAAAAGTTTCATCCTGAGCAGCAATCTTAGCCTCACTACATCTGTACCACACTTGCCAAGCAAAATTCGTCTGGCAGTTCTGTTCTTCAAATGGGAAGTATTTCAGATAGCAGTACCATGAAATACCTTTAATTACTATGAACTGCACTGGTATCAGTTTAAAATTCATAAGACTCAAAGTGCAAAATGTATAGTGTGTTTTAGAAAGTGTCAATTATCCCAGTGATAAAGTTTAGAGCTTCAAGTCAACAACAGAAGTTTGCCCTCTTGTGGCTAAGTTGGCTTCACAGAATAGATTTTCACCCAGACCAGCAATAACCCGCAAGAGAAACCAGTATATTTTTTAAAAACTTAACCTTCCACTGCAATCCAGCAAAATCAGCCAGAGGAAGCAGTTACACAACCGATAAAAACTCTGAATGCAACCTGAAAAGTTTTGGTGATTTTCTAAAGCTATCTCCAAAGTTCATATAGCTTACCTTATTCTGACTGTTTGAAGTAAAAAGCCATGTTTGCAAACACTTTTTAAGAAAGCCTTAGAAATACCGTTCTGGGGTTTTTTAAATGCAGAAAATTCAAGCTGGTGCTATGATTGGCATTTTGAACAATAAGGTCCCATAGAATTCAAATTGTGAAACAAAACAACCTTATTCCTTTCTGGGTAACTGTTTGTTAAATTGTTCAATGGTATTTGGTGTTATTTAGATGTTCACACTCAAATCTAACTCACAGGCACACATTTGTCTTCACTGTAAATGGTTAGGGCGAGATGGTAGAAATCAATTCAGAATCAAGTTATCCAGAAGGAAAGATCAGTGGATTAGCTACAGCATGAACCTAAAAATGCTTCCATTTTCAGTTTTTAGAATCCCATGAGAATTAATTCCTGTTGGTTTTGTTTGTTTGTTTCATCATTAGAATAAGAACACTGAAAAAAAGTACCTCCAGCATTCAGGACACTTACTTTTGAGTCTAGAATTACAAACTTTAAAGTAAAAACAAACTAGACAGACAGAAAATGAGACCCGTATTAACGCAGAATTAAGACAAAGAGGTAAAAATAAAGATTATCTTACAAAGAGAATTAGTGGAAGTGTTTAGCTGATATTTATAGGAACAAGAGGCTACAACTGTTCTTAAACACATCTATTTTTGTATTACCTCATTTCCATACACCATTAGATGATGGGTTGTGATAAGAGATTTGAAGACCACTACCCAGCTACTGTTGGTCGTTCTTTCAAACAAACTGTCCGCCAGTTGTGGGATGTTCACATTCATCTCATTTGTGCACTGGATTAAATCTGCAATACAGAAATGTTTGTTGTTATTATTATGAGTTCTGTGAAGGAAGATCAATAAAGCACAAAAAAACCCAAACAAACAAAAAACGCCCAACAATACATTCATTTTATATAGTAATATTTTCTATGAAAACTGAGGGGCTTTTCAGTAAAATAATTCATTTATTGAAAAGCACCATGGCACTGTTCTACCAGAACTTTGTAATATAAACTTCACCCTGCTGACAGTCAAGATTTTGGTCCTTAACTGCTTTTGCAGCTGCCTTAGAAGGCCCTGGAATAGAAGTACCATAATGACTTACACTTTCAAACACCTAAAAGCACTAAACAGTAAAATAATTACTGCATGGTACCATTTAATTAAGTTTTACTAGAAGACTATGACTAGAATTAACTGTAATCTCAGATTTCTGGCCTCTTAATGGACCAGTAAACCCTTTTAGACAAGGGTTCAATGTGAATAATAGAAGATTCAAATACTGCTTAGTCTTGATACAACGCAATCAACACCTTCAAAAGGGCAGAAGAAATGTTAAGTGAAAAAAGGAGCCTCTAGTGATAGTGTAAGAAGCTGACAGATGAATTTAGTTAAAACAAAGCAGGTTGTTACCCAGAAAGATGGTTAGGAACACAACAGAACCTGAGGGTGGCTAGTTAAATCAAAGCTATCCAACTTCTGTTCAGCCTGGACTTGAGAGCAGATAAAATCTAGCAGCTTTTCAAATAGTTGTTAAAAAAAAGTTACCCTTTCTTCTAGATTTCCTCTTGTCACACCTGTATAAACCAGGGAGCCATATTTGGAATACAACCACTAGAACAATATATTATCATCCAGCAATTTATTTCCAAATGCTGACGAAGAAAGATAATGATGCTATGCTGACAAATACAATAGGAAAAACTATATTAGCAGCCAGATAGAATGTAATACAGTTTGCTATTATTTAATAGGAAGCTTAACCTGATGCAGCATACTACTGATGACATTTTACTACTATTAACAACCCAAAAATAAACCAGTAACTTTCACTCAAACTAACAGCCCTGCTAAAGGCCATAGCGCAATAAAAATAAAGACTTCAGTAAATCCTATGCCTGTCTGTCTAAGGGCTACTAAGACATACTGGAAACATACATTTAATTTGAATGTAAATGCTTAACCTTTGAAGACAGTTTTATATCTTGCTATGAACAAACATTCATCTTGAAGGACTGACTCATGAAAGACAGTCAGAGTAGCAGGTAAGCACGGCTACCACATACTCAGAACCAGAAAAGTCAGAACTGAAAGAGCTGCTATTTCCATGTTTAAGTGTTAAAGGAAGCAAGAAGGAAATGACTTCCACATTCATAAACGTAATGAGATGGAGAGATAAACCATTCTTTTATCTACAAGTAAAACAGTGATGACTACAGGCATTTATGACCTCATTTTTAAGTCACGGTTATCTATTATTGGATGATGATTTGGGGCTGTTAAGACAATGCCAGGATATTACTCAGCAAGAGACGTGCTCTGAACTAGATCATTAAAACCAAGCCCTGCAGCTTCTTGATCTTCAGGTCTTCCCACCTAAGTAATAACACAAGCAGTTTTGTGCAAGGCTATCTGGTAGGAACACACAAACACAAAAGGTGTACGCAGCTCTGGATGTCAAGTCATACATTTTGGCATAAGAGGTTCGAGTGCATATTAGAAAGTGAGAACTTCTATTCTTAACTGCAACATTTGCCAAGAGATCAACAGTGACCAAAAAAAAAAAAAAAAGTGGCACCTGAAAATGTACTATCTAAAATAATTTTTAAAAAGCCAAACACCCCAAATAAATATCCAGTGTAGATGGTATTTTATGCTGGGAGAATGTTTTCTGAAGTGCCACTGAACTTTCAAATCATGTTTTGGTATCTGTTGCAATGTGTAAAAGGAAGTAGGCTCTGAAACCCAGCAGAAAATCATCCTTCACAGAACTGAACTAGTAACCAACTGGGAGAGAAGATAGGCAAGAAGAGAAGCACACAAGCAAGCCTAACCTTGAATGGAAGGAGGTAAATTTGCAAATGCAAAGAAGGGAAAGAGTCATTACAATATCACAGCTATTACAAACTAAGTTTAGTAAACCATGAAGTTTCTTTCTCTATAAAATGCAAGTTGAACAATACAGATGTTCAATAATCTAATGTCTTAATACCCCAAAGTACTTACACCATATACATCTCGAAAAAGTTACATCTCAAAGCACCTTTTGGAAGTATTTGCATAAGCAATGCTAAACAGGTAAAGAAATATTTGCACAGTTAATCCTAAATTAGATCAGCAATTTTTGTGCCAACTATAGCATAAGCAGCATAGTACAGACACAGCAGAAGACACTACCCTGCATCCCACACGGCTGCACTGTCATATACTGTATTTCTGCTTATTTATCCTATTCACACAGACACCCTTCATTCCAGGAGAGGAACAAACAAAGTTATTTTCACATCCTACATTTAACACAGCTCATCTTACACCCACCTATGAAAATACTAACTACGTGTTTTGAAACCTAAGGGCCCCAAAGCAACATATCAATAGTGCCAGTTACTGGGTACTGCTATAAGCAGCAGCACAGGCAGATACATAACCAAAAGGTACAGCACTAAGGGGAACAGCTTTCAACTTAGAAAAGAACAAAAACAAAAGAAAAACAACAACAACAATCAGGCAAACAAAAATAACCCTTGGTAGAAGTGTGGTGCCCATTTGTTTGATCATCTTCTTACAGGAGTGAAGGAGGATTGAATCTTGTACCAAAGCAAGTGTATTGGCTAACTGTTCAAGTTAACTACTACAAAACACGCAGTAAAATACTGTGTAACACTCAGGCTTTGAAAAATAATATATTTGCACTCCCAACCAAAACATCTATAGCCTTTCAATTGTTCAGCCTCTGTTACAGGAAAGAACCAAATGATTCATTTCTTTACACAACTGGTAGTCACTAGGTGAAAGAAGTATAAAGTACAGTAAAAGTAGAGCAAGACTAAAGACTCACACCAAAGAAACAAGCTGCAATCATCTATACAAAGCAGTTACTACAAGGCTATGGTGTTGAAGTACAGCACCTACTCCACACTAGGAATGTAGATGTGGATTAGCCAACCCCAGTAAATGATCATGAGTTTTGACCCATGGCAAACACGAGGCAGTCAGGCTGGATAATAAAGCATCAAAGGCATCTGCCCCAAATTACCCCAGAGGACGCGTGTGCTTTCAGCATGTGCCTCTGACCCAACTCCTTGTGCGGAACCTCTTTCTGCACCAGGCAGCCTGCTAGGACAAAGCTATGAAAGACTGGTCTTCTTCCCCACAAAAGAGAACCACGAGGTATCCTGAACAGTTTTTTAATTATTTCTTTTCCCAGAATCTCACATTATTTCCCAGTAAGATCATAAAGAACTAGGTCGAAAATAGCTTTTGTAACAGTTTCGGTTTCAGATACAGTTTCGGATTGTATCACTTGCGGTAACTTGAGAAGTAGGCTGAAGAGAAACAGGAATTACACACTTCCTGCACAGTATCCCATTATTTCCAATGGTTTACCTGTCTCTCTCATTGTGAATAATGTTTCTATTCATAAGTATTGACATGAGAATATTTACAAGAATCAGATCTTCCAGGCCAGAAAGTGTGCCCCATGCCCCTAGCTGCTCCAAAATAGGAGTCATGCAACTGTGACAGATACCGGTATCCATCTTGGTAGCTATTGCTTTTTCATCCATTATACCACAGATGCCATCAAGAGTGAGTAAATAATTGGTTATATCCTCCAAGTTGCTGATAGTTGTTCCAATTTTTTAAAATATATATATAATGAGACAGTATCATTTCAGTAAGCAGGTGATTGAAATATTGATCATCAAACACGAGTAGGCAGATAGTTCCAAGGGTTAAACATACAATATTCTTCAGTAAAAAACCCAAACCAACCAAACAAAAAACAATACAAAATTCCCTAAAAACATAGAAGTAGAGTAAGGCAAATGACATCCCACTTAGCTAATTCTTTATTTACATATTCCCTCAGATACAGATGAAATTCTTTCAATCCCTCACATAATAAGTTTTCGCCAAACACCAAAAAGCTGGAAAATGCTGAACTCTTTCCCAGTAGTTACCTGCCCATTTTCTACATCTCACTGAATCTGATTTCATGTTCACTAAAACAATTTAAAAAAATTAGATGATTCTGTTGCAAGATTCAGCAGCCAAGGCTTGCCCAGGAAAAACTGCTGCAAAATAAGTTTTCTAAACACTTGTGTGGAAATTACTTGGGAACAGAAATACATCTTGCCTCCCTAAGTTGGGAAGCCACAGCAGAGTGAGCAATGGATGGAACAGCATTTCCAAGTAACATTTGCAATGAAGGAGCTCATTGCCCCAGTGCTGATGACAAAAAATCAGGCGAAAGTATGACAATATACAGTTCTTCCAGACTGGCTAAAATTTGGTCTAAAACAGGACCAAAAAACCTTCACAGCTCTTCATGCACACGTGTATGTGTATATTGTGGTTTTATGAGATTGACTCTCAAACAATTAGGAAAAAAGTCATAGAATCATAGAATCATAGAATCAGACGGGTTGGAAAGGACCTCAGAGATCATCAAGTCCAACCCTTGATCCAACCCCACTATGGTTACTAGACTATGGCATTAAGTGCCACGTCCAGCCTCGTCTTGAAAACCTCCAGGGATGGAGAATCCACCACTTCCCTGGGCAGCCCATTCCAATGGCTGATTACTCTCTCTGTAAAGTCCTGCAATCCTGGGAAGCAGCTTGTATGCAATATTCAGACTAACTACAACTAGATGACAGGTCGCAGGTCTGCCAGAAGCTCAGTAAGTTTTCACAGTAAGAATTAGCCCAATTTATTTATTTTAAAAAAAATTATTAAAAAGCAGCTCAAAAAGAGCACACCAAGACAAGTAGATCAGTTTCCTACTGCTCCTGTTTAAAGGATGTAGTTTTCCCACTACAGTATCCAATTTGTGAGCCGCTCTGCTTGGTTGGTGTGTTTTCTGTGCCCTGCTAGAGGTACTACCATTGAAAAATTCGGGGTCCCTCAAAACTGCTTCTTTAAAGAGTCAAGCCTGTGTTTGACATCCACTCATGGGTCACACAGGTTGGCATCACAAAGGGAGCACTGCAAGTCAGTACAAGAGTCAATATGGAAATGGCCTTCTGAACAACAAAAGGGGCAAAATTTGCCTCAGTATATAGTTTAACTAACCAACATTAGAAGCACAAGGCATGATTAAAGACAGGCATGTCTGCCTTGAACACATTAAACAAATACTCCATTTCTCCCAAGCCAACACAAAATCAACATACAAAAGATACTACTGATGATTAATCAAGTAAACCACATGTAACAGCCTGAGCTTATATATTCAGAATATGCACACACACTTAGCTCCAGGTCCAACAAGAGTCTCCAATTTATTCTGTGATCTTCCACAAACACACATTTGCACAGCTATGCCCAGTAAAAAGTCCTGTATATGAATAGTTCTTTACTTTTTAGGATTATTCAAGTATCACCCTAATAAATCTAGTAAAAAGTTAATTTCTTTCTATCATTACCTTTGGGCAGATGTGCATGTTACGTATCGCTGCCCTACCACAAGGTATTGCCAAAGCTTAAAGGTCATTCTGAATCACTTTTCAGATAGCATATGCTGCTTTGTTTCAGATAAACTCAACAGCCAGATAAAGAAAACACAATGATAAAAGGATGCATACATATCACACACAAATTAAAACTTCCACAAAAAAATTTTCAATATTATACTCTCCCAGAATAGTCAGAATCCAAATGCTCTAAAATACAAACTATCAGAACTTCAGCATGCCAAGAGAATTCAAGTTACCCAACAAACTACGAAGTTGTCAGGAAGCTCTTATTTGCCTTAACACTTCAACTTTTCTTGACTGGATGAAAGCCAAATATTATTAGGATTTCGATCCATATCGGTGGAGCTAAAGTATAAGCCAATATGCATCAGATCACTTTTGCTCAATTGGTAAATTTTATAACTGAAGTCAAAACACATACCAAAGTGGTTTTTAACAGTTTCTTTTTTAAAAAGAAGAAGGAAATATAAAATATTTCTTGCATGAATGGATATTTATATGGCTTATGTCCACACAGAGGAGTTCAATACAACACAATTAATTTACTATAGGGATCACCTTTCAAACTGATGAGATAACATGCCAGTGACTTACACTCCACTCACAAGAGGGAACAGTTATGGCTAATCATAATGGCAGAACACAGGACAGTGCCTACCCTTAAGATAACTCTGCTCAAAAGCGTGCATTTCCTTATGATCAATTCCCCTTTCACCTAAGGCCAAACAAAACAATCTTCAGATTTGAACAGAAGTTTTAAAAAGCTACTGATACAGGATTATTTTGCTTTACTCAAGGGGATCAGTTTCTCCTCAAGACATAAAACTTTCATTTTATCATCCCTGTGAAAATCAGTGAGAAAAATGTCTCGACTTAACCCAAATGCTGAAACAACAATAAAATGCTAATAAAGATAGTTATCCACAATGCTAATACTCAAGTTCAATTCTGTTCTCCAGTTGTATAGATTTCAATTCATATCATGATTTTCAAATTATACCACTTTATGTTAGGGTTTCATTTTCTTAAATTAATACTTCTTGTTCTACACAAGTATTTTATCACTGGAACAGAGCTGCTCCTTCATTTGGTCAGCAATCTTAATCAAAATGCCAATCCTGACTATAAACATCTGTTAAACAGCTAAAACTTTACCAAGCAGCAGGTGAGGAAGTCAGCAGTGATGTGACCATTTCCCATGCAGTGACACACAGTGTAGCAGCATCTGACACTGTCAACTTTAGGAATTTGGTGGAAGATTTCAAAGATCAGAAGTCAGCAAGTTTGCGTCAAATTGGTTAATGATCTGAAAAATGATTGGTTTTATGCCATCAGGAAGTCAGCCACTAGACAAAAAATTCCCTTCAGTTTTCTGTTAGGAATACAGTTTACAGCAAGCAGCAGCAGTAGTGTAAAGTTTAATTTACTTTTACTATTTCTAAACAAATTTTATGAGTTTAAGACAAACATTCCTCCTGCTTCCCCCAAACAGCTCATGAACTATATACCCATTTTGATTTTAAATAGTCCTGTCACAGGTTCTGGGAAAGCATATGTCACATCTTTCCTTTCCAGGAGGACATAGAAAAAGTTATGGAATAAGGACTACTGAGGAAAAAACAAAAAAACAAACACGATCCAGTTACACAAATATAATATTTGTCAGCAGATCTTAAATTAAGGACAAACTGAATTTAGCAGTAGCAAAGTTTTCCACGGTCAGCTTTTATTCTGTTACTTACTGAATTAGAAAGTTTTTTTTAACTTTAGTGGTTTGTGTGAAATATAACATAAAATATTATAAACATCTAACCTCTGTATATTAGATATTTTTCTAGTTGTATTATTTTCTTCACATTTTCATAACAGGTCATCTTCCTTCCCTGAATAACTGGTAAGCCAGAATAGTCCCCTGTTTTCAAATGTTCAATATAAAGTATCAAGGAGAAGAGTTTTTCAACTGGTTGCTGATGACAACAAGTATTTTGGACTACTGAGGTGATTTTTTCTACTCACCTTGACACAATGATTATGCAAAGTTCACTCTCATTTTATCCAGTTACAAAAACTAAAAACAAAACTTGAAATTACTTCACAAGTGCATAGTAGTTTTACTCTGGCAAAACTCCTTGAAAACATTTATAGAACTTTTAACAGACACTGTTCTTTATTATTGAAATAGTAGAGGATTTAACTGTGCCATGAAAGGACAATTATAAAATAAGAATTCAGAAATACTAAAATAAGAACAAAAGAGAAAGCCTGTCTGTAAATCTATAATTAAAATCTACTTCTACATATTAACAGTTCTAAAACCTGCGAACTCTGACACATTCAAATCTGATTCTACACATTTCAACTCACATTTTAAAATCTGATAACGTAATGCAAGCATATGGTGAATTTCTAAGTAATTTCCCACCTTCTTCATAGGTGATGTCCTTATTTAAATATGGGAAATAGAACTGGAAAGTTCCTGGATGTAAATAAGTAATTTTCATTATAGAACCAAACTATTTGTCTAAAAGTCATCCTTAAAATAGTTCTGAATAAAAATGCAAGCAGGTAAAATTGTAAAATTTTTAAGATTCATTTCTTCCTCAAAGAGATATATTTGGTAATTAAAAATTAAGCTTGTGCCAAAACAGAGAAACCCCAAATGACATACTGGAGTGATCAAGTGAGGAACAGCGATGTTAAATTTCAGTCTGAGCCACTCACTAAAGGGCCTTTAACCTGCTGGAAGAATATTATATAACAAGGATATATTTGAAAACTGAGTGAATACTTAAATATTTTCTTAATTAATAGAAAATACCTGTATTTGCAGTTTAAAACAAAATATGCTAAACCCACTATTTGTTCTAAATTTAGTTTTGTTTCTCTTCTGAATAAACCCACTTGGACCAAACTGCTTTACTAGAAGTAGTTTACTGTATAAGATTTTCCAGTAGCTTCACCCAAGTCCCCTTGAGAGGGTGGACAAAGAAATCTGGACCACACATTTCTAAAATAAAAATGCCAGTTGATAATTCTTCCTCTGCATATAATAGCACTTTAACAGCTAGATACACAGACTCAGGAAACAACTTATGGAAGACTTAAAGAAATCTGAGAAGACCCATTTTATTCTGAGCTTTCCATGTTTAAAAAGAACTGTGATTTAATCTAATTTATATCACATAAGCAGGATAAAAAAAAAAAAGGTAGAAAGCAAATTTATTATAATGCTGAATAAGTTGTTCCACAGCCAACAATTTTTATTTTCATTTCATCAAGCTGCATCTTGCCCTTTTCTTCCAATTCAAATCAGACCATCATGTCATTTTACTTAAAACTGGTATTTCTAATTGCAATTCTTAGAAATTACTTTAAGTCTCTATCAGTAACCCTATGAACTCAGCATTACTGCCTCAGGTATCCGTTAACTGTGTATTTTTCTCCTATGGCAACACTTGACAGACCTGAACAATACTTCGCTCTAAACTTGCTGAGTACCCTCAACACACTTTACAGACTAATATTATAATACAGCTAAATACTGCCTCACTACTCCAGCCACAGACTGTAATCACAACATTCTTATTTCAACTAGATTTGTCTCATTAATCCAGGAACAGTTACAACCACACTTACACAAACATTCAGTATACCATGACAGCACATAAACAAACTTGAGCAGTTTAGAAACTGAATATACCAACACCATAATCCTTGTTCTTATCTGCTCATCCAATCAGATACACTTCTCCTTCGAAAAAAATGTCAACTTTAAGCTGTTCTGTTCATACTGCAAAGAATCACCATGTTACTCTTTCAGAAAAGAAGTTGATCCCGTTAAATTCAATGTAGGAAAATAACCCGAACTGCCAGATCATCATAGCAGAATAAATAAAATTAGTTATACATACTTCAGATCACCAACTTATAAAATAATTCATGTTGGTCAGAACCTCTGGACATCATATAAACTCCACTCAGCTACTGCAGACTCTTGACTGAATACACAGCCTGTGGAGCCTGGATCTCTCTGAGGAATGAGTTTTTAAAGACATCTAAACATGGAACCAGTATCAGTGACAACTAGTTTTGTTCAGTGTTATGTCCTTTCCTCTCCTTTTTTACATGAGGAAAAGGCTACTAAGGTCACAACAGAATGGAGTTCGCACTAATGAATGTGGCTATTTCTACAAGGTCACTCATTCCTTCACTACACCACATTTCTATTCTTCAAATTGAACACAAACCATAGCTTAATTCAACTACATGCTGAAGAAAGTTTAACACATCACATGAGTTTTTTTTAGACCAACACAAATTCCTAAGATATATAACTCATTGGATAGGTTTTCATGACACAAAACAGAGTGGTCCCATTCCTGTCTCTACCTGCTAAGTCACACATTTCTATTGCTTATGTTTTGTCAGCACTGGCATACTTCTCTGAAACACTAATTTCTCAGAAAAGAAAAAAAACCCCACACAATAAAACATAATTTCAGTGGTGGTAGATGGGATAATGGGGATGACACATGGGGTGACACAACCCTGCATAGTTTTTTCATTATCCTACAAGATAAAAAATGGCTCACAGAAGACCAAAACCGGCAAAAGACTACAAGAAGAGGAGATGATGACATGCAAAAGTAAGAAGAATAAGAGGAAAAAAAAGTGGAAAAGTCCTCCCACTTTCAGCAATAATGAGCAATTATGTTACTCAAACATCCAACTACAGTCACCCCCTCTGTTCCCCAAAGACGGCCTTCAGTGGTTACTGTACATCTCCATAATTCCAAGTTTCCTTAGACTTATATCCCAAAAGCCTGATGTTTTGGTGCAGATTAAAAAAGAAACTTCCTCTTGTCCCTCTCAGTGGAGTTCTAATTCTCTCCATAAAGAAAACCTTCAACACATGGGAAAAACCACTATTTTCTTTCTCAATAAAAGAAATATTTTTCTTTCAGTGTTTCCTAACTTTCCAGTCTTTTTAATTCAGGTGATCTCCTCTGGATTCTCTACAGTTTCACTTATTCATATATATATATTTAAATGTAGCATTCCAGCTCGATAATGGAAACAACTTTCTGTCCCATAATAAATTCTTACACAGACATGGATGGATGCCTGTCTTTTCTGTGTTCTCACATTGGTGGTTTATAATGAAAATTAAATGAGCCAAAGCCCCTTACAGTGTTCCTGGACTTTCAGATAATCCTTTTATACTCAAGTTTTACACCATCCTTACACATCTAGAACTCTGCACTTGCAAGCAATGACAGAACACTGCTCCAATTTATCAAGGTAACTTTGTTTTCTAATCTTGGTCTGAAGAGCAGCTGCAAACATTCCCAGCATAATGCTATTCTATGTTGACACATGGTGTATACCAGCGATTAATAAAAAGCATCATCAGCACCAGATATGGACATATTCTCCACTTTTAATATCCTCTAATTGTGGGCAAAGTGATGTATGCAGTCTGTACTGAAGCAGAACTCTTATGTTCTACTAAGTTTGAGACTCATGAAGAAAAAACATGCCAAAACCCCATGATTTTTACCTGTACCCATCGGTTGTTATAACAGCATAGAACTACCTTTGTTAAAACATTAAAATATTAATCAGTACAAAAGTATCTAAAATACATTAGTTATCTTTCCAAAGACTAATTTTCCAGCTACCACCACTCTTAAGAAAAGATTAAGTTCTTCCTCAAAACAGAACACATCAACTACTGGTTCAAGCTCCCTAATACTGAGAAATTCGCAAGACATACTAAAACTACTGAACACGTTTGCATTACATTCAGTTCCTACACTACCCGTTAAAAGCATTTTATCGTGAAATCTAATCCAAAATAAGCATTAGCTCCCACACTTATGCTAGCACATTATTCCCACTGAAAAGTATCTGTAAACTTAGAGCCTTGATCCTATCTTTAAAAACGTGTTTAAAAATGAGCCTATAAATCATAATCTAAAGACTCTTGATTACAAGATGAAAAATGTCCGTATCAGACAACCAATGTGACAATTCTTACATAAGCTGTACATTCAATCTGAGTACTTAACCCACTGGCCTATTTTAACCAGGAAGAAAACAATATTCATTTTCACTGATCATATGCTCATTTCAATGCATTTATGAATAAAACTACGAATAGCTTTGTTCAAGAATAAGTCAGTATTTTTAGAGTGCATAACTGCAAACACTTGAGGAAGCATTGTTTCAAGTTCTGATCATGTAAACAGCATGCACTGTTTCAGGTTCTGATGAGCTAGAAAGCAGTACCCTTAAGGGTTGTGTATGAGTACTGCTGTTCTGGAATATATTAGGACAGGCGGCCAGACAGGCTTTGATTCTGAATGACAGCCATTGGTTCAATATTTAAAGACATAATATATTAGAGTATAACATTAAATTACTAAGTATTATAATGAATACTTAAGCATCCCATATAATATTTATAGTGTGAATAGTCATGCATGGATGGATGGAAGCACAATGAACTGCATTAGGCAGAACACTTTTTATTTTGATGAAGATTAATAACTTTGAAAATTGTGTAGCTTTAACACTGCTTTCATCTCCTACTGAAAACATGAAGCTATTTCAAGGGAATGGTCTGCATACATGCAAGTTTACCCTATGATTTCATCTAAAGGTGCATAGAGAAGGCACATAACATGGTTTATAGATCACAGAGATCGGTATGTGATGCCAAAGATATTGGTCTCTTCATCACCACGGACACACTGAATATGTTACCAGCATTGAATATGCTGTTCTCCACCTTTCTCTCTGACAGGAATACTAAATCAAGCATACTGTAAATAGTGCCTGACTGTGTATTTTTGGTTATAGTATGCACTTAAAGCCCCTTCCTTCTGCGCCAAAGGAACTTAATCTACACCTCCTTGCAATAAAAACCAAGTTGTGCTAACGGATGCATGTTTAAAACAAGACTTGTGAAACATGTACAAGCTGCTAGTGCACTACCAATAGTATGCAATCAATCCTTGCAGACTGCTCTGGAATACCTCCCAGACTCATGCGAAGTACTAAAAATGCTCTTACCTGGAAGCTTGCTAGCAGTGGTAGAGTAACATTATTGTAGCCCAGCTTACTGGAACAAAGAAACCATTTTGTTAACAGCAGACACCACAGAAAAAAAACCTCAATGAACACAACTCTACTGTAGTTTTGCAGCAAGGCGACTTATTTTTTCAAGAAGGTGTGCCTTTAATGCAACTAGGATTCATTTGACTATCTAACCTCCTCAATCCTGCCAGGAACTCCTTATCTGAACTTCACCTCACCTGGCTCACTGGCATTCAGACTGTGCCTATTAAAAAATATACCCACAGGCAGCCAAAGTACCTATCACAGAACCATACAATGGTTTAGGTTGGAAGGGACCTTAAAGATCATCTAGTTCCAACACCCCCACTATGGGCAGGGATGCCACACATGATCAAGCTACTCAAAGCCTCATCAAACCTGGCCTCGAACACCACCCACAACTTCTCCGGGCAAGGTGTTCCAGTGCTTCACCATCCTCTGAGTAGAGAGTTTCTTTCTAATATCCAATCTAAACCTGTCCTCTGCTAGTTTAAAGCCATTCCCCCTTGTCCAGTCAGTATCTGCCTGTTATCAAAAGTCCCTCTCCCTCCTTTTTATAATCCCCCTCCACATACTGGAATGCTGCAACTAGGTCTTCCTGAAGGCTTCTCATCTCCATGCTGAACAACTCCACTTCTCTCAGCCTGTGCCACCTTCCAACACCCGTGGCTGCCTTAATCCTGCATTACAAATAGCGAACAGAGAAAACATGCCTGACTTCCAAGCACAGCACATTTTGTCAGTTAACGCTTCTAGCACAGTTTCTAAATCTAAATATATGTATCTTCTACACATACAAAGCTAACACACAAGTGTAATTTAGGTGTTTCTTAGATGTTTAGTTTCTGTATCCCTTTACTCTAAAAGATATACCAGAAGTAATTTTGTAGTAGTGATGATGTACCATCACACTCCAGCATAGTGAAACCAAAACCACCATCTACCACTAACACCAGCCTGACCTCCTGCCACCACATCTCACTGAACAGATTCTCAAGCCAAATAATTCAAGACCCTTGTAATTGTAGAACTAATCACAAACATGTAATTCACATTATTTTCCCTTTGAACGGCAGTGTTGCATCTTTAATTAGACAGTTTAATAGACAAAACCAAAGATAAGAAAAAATCAAAGCCATCTGATCTTTCCTACTTCAATATACTTGTCTCATTTCAGTAGCTCAGAAGTCTCACTCACTCTGGCAAAGCTGGTTGGAATATCTGTTATTCTCTCCCATTTTAAAATAAGACTTTGGAAATTAAATTTCCTTCTGAACAGAATCTCACTTAGAGCAAGAATAGCACATTTTTCCTGCATGCCTTTGGGAGTTGTCAGGAGGCATGTATTTAAATTAAAGGAGTTATGCCTCTGTATTTGCATATCTCCAACAATGTTGAAACTGTTGATGAATGTGTATACATCCACCTCCGTGCAGCAAAGTTCCCCGGTCAGATTATGACCTTCTCTATATTGGAGTTTTTCCAGTTTCTGGAAAGCACTCATGGCAAAGCAAATCTTCTACCATGCAGCCTCCCAGACTGTGTAAGGCCTGAAATACACTAAGTGTTCTGGCACCCTCAGCAAACCAGAAATTATATAGGACAATAAATTCAATTCAACCATAAAAATACTTAAATGCATGGTAGAACACGGTTCTTAGCAGATATCACCCTCTATAGCTTCACCTACAGTAAAGGGCTGTCTGGGTAACTATTGGCCAAAAAAAAAACCAAAAACAAAAACAAAACACCACAACCAAAAATCCACAACCAACCAACAAAAAAATCCCAACAACAACAACCACCACCACCAATAAACCAGACACATAATTTTGTGGAAATACACTTTCTCTTGTCATGAGTTCACACTAGTATGTTGTATGAAACAGCTGTACTGTCAAGAGAGTCTAATGGTGCAACAGCATCTACTATAGGTCCTTTTGCCCCTGCAGTATATTGGTTAGAAACCAATCACTTTTCATGTAATTACATAGAGTAGGAAAATTAACGTGATAAAGGGAAAAAAATCTGGAAAACTTTCACACCTAACACCAAGGAAGCCTAAGATATACTATAAAATAGCATGATTATTACATAATGCTCTTCCAACATCATAAAGATGCAAAAATGACTAAGTAATTTGGGTTCATTTTAATATGGGAAGTATCAAAAGCACAATACATAAACTTGCTGCGAATCGCACCTTTCCCAGCATATAAGAAAGAGAAAGAAGTCCAAATTATTTAGTTTTTTTAAATTAATGCTATTTATTACAAGATAGTGCTATATGCTTTTCCTTATAAATAGCACAATACTCACACACTGGAGAAAATCCCCATGATAGGCTTTAGCCCCACATTCTTACTATGAATAAACTTTGCACACATCATGCTGCAATCCAGCTGTGCAATATTTCCTATTTTGTACGGATAATCTGTGTATCTTACTTTTCTACTGATCTCTCAGGAAACACATACAGCAGTGTCCTGTCAGATGATCACTTACTGTTATAGCTGAATAAATAGAGTTTAGCAGGTCCTACTTAAAACTGTAGCTCTGATTTAAAGGCTTATAAACAAAAACATAAATAGCCCTACAAAACAGGAAAAAGCTAAAAAGAGGGGAAAATAAGGCAAAAGACAAAATCATGCTGCTAATAAGTGACAAAACACAGATTTCATGAAGGAGCTTTGCTGAGGAGTATTTTTTCCTTGTAGTTTCTATAAAAAAAGCTGGTCAATCCCAAACTAGTAATCCTCAATACTGTAAACTAGAAACACTTACCCAAAGGTTGCTGCAAAGATTTCCTCACCAAATCTCAGTTAACAGACCAACGAGGAAAGCAATTTAAAATACTTGCCTATTATATCATACAGTGCATTTTCTTAAGGGAAAAAAATTTCTTGACAAATTATCTAAATGTGCAAAGCAGCAAATCCTCAAACTTCAAATATTTATCGTTCGGTGAAAATCAAACACTAACCTTCTCCTACAAAGTGACTGGCAGAACAACACACAGAACAGCATAGGTTTACACAGTTAGGCACTTCAGGTAACATCTCAGAGATCAAATAGGCCAAATTTTGTACTCCCTGGTGTCATACAAAACAGTCTGAACACACGGTTTTGCAAAATGTGTCTGAGATTTATCTTTCTCTACAGTGAAAAACCAAAATAATAGTCTGCACACCAGACATTTTTATGTGACTTCTGTATACTCCTAAGTGGGATTAATCTCAATTTTTTCCCTGTTGGGAATAGCAGAAAGAAGCGTAACAAAAAAATATGGAGCTGTTGCTTCCATGCCAACCTATTTGGTGACATGCAAAATTCTAGTCATTTTGGCTACAAAAAAGTGTCACTACTTTCTAAACTGATTTCTTAAGCAACGAAAGAGTTCAAGATACATGGATTTAGAGCACTTCTTGCGGCCATTTTAATAAAAGCTCCATCAATTCCATACCATCTATTTCACTTTTTGCACTTAAAAGTACGTGAACTCATTAAAGGAGATTCATCACTGACAGCTACTTTCATACCTTTTCTTTTGGCTAATACAGGCTCAGATTTTGACATGAACTGTTAGAAAAATGGATAAAGCAAAGCACCAGAGCTCAAAAAAAATTACCTCTCTCACCATCAAAACACAGGCATCACCACCAAACTGTTCCAACTGACACTCATGTATTTTAAGTGTGGAGTTCTTTCATGAAGGAAGGCAGTCAAGCAGAAGTACAGCTAAATTCTTCCATTCTATTAATAGAAATGTTGGAAATGCCTGCCTAATTTAGCTGTTACTTCCTTCTTCAATTTAGACTAACATCTTCCAAGAGATATTTGGAGCTCTCTGACCAAACAAAACTCACTCTGGCTCATCCAAGTACATCTTCAATGCATGTCTCAATAGCACCTTCATACAACAGCACAACAAAACCATCCCTCACAGCCCACATCAAAGCTGCTCAGAGTAATAATTTTAAAATATACTGGGATGGAGGTTAGGATGGAGCAGGAATGATATTCATTTAATATGGAGAGTGAAAATGAAGTTGAATATTTCCAGCATTATGCACTAACCATTACTGATTTCCAATAGCTACAGCCCAGGACCTTACAAAGGAGAACCCATCCTCCTACAGCAAGACTATTATGTCTGAGCTCCATAAATCCCGACCAGCTCTTTCCTTCATCCCCCAGTTTTAGAGACTGTTCCTGAGCACTTTGTAAGTTATCAAGTTTCAAAGCTTCAGAGCAAATACGGGACTTCAAACTTCTAAGTTTGAAACTGGATGGGTAAGGGAAATTACACACAGAAAGAACTTCACAGTATTCACAGCTTTCAGACAGGAATTTCTCTATTTACCATGCACAAAGACATGTCCCTATCACAAACAGCCTCTAAGATAAACTAAAGCCAAGAGCAGAAGTAAATAACATCTGCCTTTCGGTCTTCAGTAAAAACAAAAATACCTTCAGCTAGATTAAATCCTTAAAATGAAACTGTTTCAGAATAAAATCTCGAAAAAGACAAAAAAAAGAGTTATTTAATTTGCTTCAAAGTAAGGCTTGTTCACTGGTTAAAACTTCAGCAAGCTAAAAAGAATATGGAGCTATAGTAAAACTAGGTGTTAAGACACATTGTGTCAGTTCTACTATATACCATGACCACATTCCTGTCTACTAAGACTCCTCATTATGGTTTAAAATAAGGACAAAAGCATCTCTTCTAACATACTGTATTTTACTTACAGATCACTAAATATGAAGAAAATCTTCTCAAAAACTGTGTGTAAAAAAAAAAAAAAAAAAACAAACCCAACAAAACAAAAGAGAAAATCAGCCCCTGGAAATGCATTAGCTTCAAATTCATAACAATGAAATCCCAAGCATCAGAGGTTAAACTAACTGTGCTATCCCTAGTACTTGAAACTAACACAAAAGCTTCTCTGGATTTCCATCCATTTGCACACCAAATTCAGCACTGAAACCAACTTCACATGTGCCAGATTTTTAATGCAGAGTAACCTACTCAGAAATTGACTTAATTTACGTTTTAGCTTTAATTACATTTGACAGGCTAAATGATGATACTATTGCAGCAAAGCGTTTCAGCTGAACAGGTCTGGAAGACAGCTCGGACTAGCTCCTTATTAATTATCAAGAACCTAAAACTAGAAGTCTGTATCCAGACCACCAGTTTTCCTCAAAGCCCAACACAGTGTGCTAGTCTCTGTGTGTCACACAGTTTACAGGTAGGAGTTGTGCATCCTGAGCTTTTCCATTCAACATCTAATCAAATGTGGCAACTTACTATGCTTATTATAAATAACTACAACCCATGAATGCAGAGGTGGTCATATTTGGTTTCCACTGATTTTCTTTCATTCATACGATTAAAATCCACTTCACATGTATTTTTGATACTCTAAATTTTATTCTGCAATGCTATGCCGTGACACTCATGACTGAAATGCAAACACACTGGGGAGAAATAAGCCCAATGAATCTACAACAAGTTATTAACATATACCAGAAAAACTGATTTAAAGGATAATAAATCCAAATTCAGTCATTTGAATAAAAATAATCTAATCAGAACATACCAATGAAAGCAGTGACATGGACCGTCATCCTGAGAATTAATTCAAATCTACCTAAGGATTCCTGTATACTTCTAATGAGTAAACTTGGCTTGTCAAGAGAAAAAAAGAACATAAGGATATTGTTCAAAAAGACATTTTTCTTATTTGCCTGCAACTATAATATGAACAGTGCTAGTTGTGGTTCATGATGAATAGGGTAATTGCAAGTAAATCAACTGAATTTCACCCTTAAAACTTAGAAAGTGATGTAACCACTTACGTAAATATTAAACCTAAGTGCCCCTTTTAAGACAGAAGAAAAGAATGAAGGCATCTCATGAGTAAGAAGAACTTAATGAAGCCAGTTTTCCATCAATCCAGAAATTAAAAACTGCTTTGTGAACTACAGCTATATGTAGCTGCAATATATAATCAAGTAGATATTCCTAACAGACTGATTTTTAATGAAAGTTATTTTTAATCTCTTCGTAACAGTATACATGCTGAATTATGAACACCAGTGGTTTCTGGCAAATAGAAAGAGGGACAGAATTAAACCAAACCAAATGACACCATTCTATGTATGGAGGATTAACCATCACAACATTTCAAACAACTTTCAACATTTCACATCAAAAATAAGGTCGGATCCAGAATATACAGAATTATGAATTGGAAAAAGTCAAAGTTTGAAACAGATTGCAATGATGGCTGAAACTATTATGGTCATATTGGGCAGGGAGGGAGGGAAAGGGGATAAATCAAATTCAAGTGTGACCCCATTTCCAACTAAATATTGACCCATTTGTCAGCAAGAGCAGAGATACCAGCCAAATAAACCCCATGCAACTGCAAACAAGTGTAGGTGAAGTGACCATGTGATTTCTGAACATATGGAAAGAGCAGGACATGCCATCTAACAAAACCAAACCCAATACAAAAACCACACACTTGAACAGCAGAAGACAGGTACAGAAATATTGCCATGTCATTTTACAGCTCAGTATCCACCCCAGAAGAAACCAAACACTACCAACAGCAAAACAAGTTATAAGCAATCCTTAAGAATGCCAAGGAACACAGAGACTTCTACTTTTTGATAGCCAAGACATTCAACCTTCTCATCCAGCAGACAGAGTTACAAGTCACAGACAACCAGAACTGCTCTGAGTGGATTTACAGCCAGATTAAAGGTAAAGAAATTCTTTTTTAAATTAAAATCAAGTATTTAAAACACATTTACCTCTGTCTGTTGCCTGAGTTTAGTTTGAAACTTTGTATGATACCTGCTCCAGGTCTAGAAATCCAATTTACTATTGTAACTTCAGAAACTTATGCTGTGCAGATGAATACCACTGGGTTGGTTTAGGCTTGTTGGCATTTAGGGTTTTTTTGAACAAAAGTAATTAAGGAATGATATGAACCTCATTACAACCTTTTTTCAAATGGATAAAAGAATATTCTTTTTACAACTTATTAATATGGAAAACTTTTTTATACACTAAATATTTTACTAGGAAACAGTTTTATTAAAGATTCACAATTTGAGCTTTAAATTGTATTAACTATTTAAAAAAATCGACAAAGGTTACAAACAACAGAGATACTTTGTTGATGTCATAACACACAGCAAGTGGAATAGCTGAGCTACAAGCTACTGCAAGCACCATATTTAGAGTAAATAAGTGAAATACCAGAGCAGTTTCAACCCGTGCAAACTTCTCACTTCCCACATCAGCAAAAGAATCACTCCTCCCAGAACAGCACCACTGCTACAGCATACGGATGTTGTGACTGAAGGACTTGCTTGGGAGGAAGCAATAAAGGACATTAAGTGAAGATTTCCAAAGTGTTTTTCAGGAGAAAAGGAAAAACGGGTTGATGTGGAGAACTCAGTAAGCTAACATGAATTATACAAGAGAGCTCAGAACAAGTACAAAACCCGCCTTTTTGAGTTTCTTTCTTTATTTTATTTTAGACTACTTACGTCATGACATGAACTAAAATCTCTGGATTTCCCTTTATGCCACCACTGTTCACTCCAGTAAATTCTTTTATGCTTCATTCTACGAAATACCACGCACAAGTTAAATTTTGGTGTAGATCTTGTTATTTTACACATTCTTTTCAGAGGTAAAACTTATAAAAGCTTAGTTTATCCTTGTATAATATTGCAAATGATCCAGATAAGCATTACTTTAATAAAGCTCCTTTAGCAAAACAGCACAGGAGATGTTTAGTCACAATCAGAAAATCCAGCGCATTTGCTAAATCTGCATGAAATGCTTAACTTCATTAAGTTATTCTCACACAGTTAAATACAGCTTAGTTCCCTAATTTCTCAAATCCCTATACCTGATTTGTCATATATTACTCATAACTCGGATTTATTGTTAGCAGACTTGAGAGCATCACACATCAGCTCTGAACTTACTATTTTTACATTTAGAAACTACCAGCTAATTAATAAAGCTCTAATATAAACCTAGGGGTAAAATACAACCTACAACAGTATTTATTCTTCCTCTGAGTTCATAAAGATACAGAATAACTAGGAGTAACCCTGCCCCTTCAGGATCTTAATTCATAATAGAGAAAACTGCTGCAAGAGCATGGAAAACATCAAACCCAACAATTTTATATCAACAAAAGCTTCTTTCCACTTGATTGCATATTATTTTGCCAGTTACTTCTTGGTTACTTCTAATTGGGTGCATACATAATCAGTGATAAAATCTCCCTCCTACCTAAATCTTTGCAAGATAACATTAAGCTCCAAATTACAACTACTTCCAGAGCTAAGATCTCAACCAGCAGGAAATCTAAATGGTTAAATTCACATACTCATGGACCAAAAACCAAAACCAAACAAAAAAACAAACAAACAAAAAACACCCACCACACTAAAACCAAAGAAAATCCCCCAGATTTTCAACACAAAGTTTTCAGGAGAAGAGTTTGCTAAAATACTTAAAAGTAAGAACACATATTTGATATTATTGCTTTAAACTCATATTACAAACTATCTGGAAACATTTAATAATTGTTCCACTATAGGACTTCAAGGTTTTATAAACAAGTCACTTACAATACTTACCTGATTTCTTCTAACATGCTTAAGGAGCAGCTACTTCACAGTTTACAGAAAATAAGAGTGCACATATCCTACCAGTAGTAAACCAGTCCGGTATTTTTAAAGTATTAATTGATGTTTGAAATGTTTAGAGTGAAAATATTTCAAGGTATTGAGAAATTTAAATTTAAGAAGCCTGTTTAAAAAATTTAGCTTTCAAATACATAAGGTGTCTATGCCTCAGAAAACACGTTGCATTTTCCAGGGGGAGCACAATGCCAGTAACATTTTACAAGTGAACTGTCCCAGAATTCTACCAGCATCAATAGATCATGTACTTCATATAAGGCAACATACACACAGCAAAACCAGGAAGCTTTAAATTCCATGTTGGATAAGTCATCTCTTTTGTATTATTATGCAAACTAGAGTTACTTTGTGAGACAAGTCATTAGGAACAACTTAAAACTTTCACATCTACAAATCAAAAACTGATTTTAGGATTAGAAACTGAAGACTCAGATAGATCATTAAGTCACAGGTTGAACTGCAAAAGAACGCCTCTCCCAAGCGTCACTTTTAGAAGATGCAAGAGATGACTGCACCACTACAAAAAAAAAAAGAGAGAATAAAAATAAATGAAAAAAACCCCCACCACTAGAGCTACAGGCCAAAGTTACATGACACCTGAATAGTAACAGCTGATGGGAAATAATGGCAATATGGAGATTCACAGTAAGCTGACTGCAGGTGTCCTACAGCTTCTCCTCCTTTACCTCCTGCCTCTTACTTCATCTAAAGTAGAATACTGCTTCAGGCTAAGTAAAATAAAACAACAGCTGCACAACTAAATGGCTATTCTTTCTGCAAATGAGCAGCTGTGGTAGAAAATTGGCCCTCTGGCAGAGTAGAAGAATATGATAGTGCTCATACTCTACTAAAAAGCACAAACAAATATTCCAAAGGAATTCTAATGAAAAGAAAGAAAAAGTTGGCTAAAGAAGAAATGATGAAGGAATCACGGAAGAACTCGGAGAGAAAAATGAATACTTCAAAAGAAAGTTATAATAATGCAATTATCTGTATTTGAAATAATTACAGTTACACAGAACATTTCTAAGCAAAAATAACAATGGATTGCCTCCAGAAATTTAAGTCAACTATAAAATGGGAAGCAAAGCCACAAGGAACTTCAGGTAATTCTGCCAAAACCAGAGACAAAATATGAATTTCTTGAAGTACTACAATACCATAAAAGGAACGTGGATAATCTGTTTCTACTGGAGAACACAGAAGTATCCACACAGACACCAGCAGTTAATTCACCACATCACTGAAACAACTCAGATATACTTTCGCATGTAAAGGCAAGAGAACACTCAAGACGCTGGTTTTCCCAGCTTTTTTACAAATCTCTTGGGTGATACAGGGAAAAGCAATGACCCTTACCCCTCAGTTCTCCAAGTTACCCTCTTCATATCATCTCATTTTGAAACAGAAGCTGTCCCCAGCACAAACATGAAGCAAATCTTTAGCTGGACTTTTATCTGTGCTAGTAAACAGCCTCTAGACAAAGTCAAAACAGCTGACACTAGGGACTTGGGAAATAAGTTCCCAACAAGCTCCCTTAAGTTTACTTTCACTTACACAGCTTCTCAGAGACATCTACCCAACACAGGGCAGGGTTCTGGTTTACTGCCTTCCTTAAAAATACACATTTTCCTTCACAATAAGAAGTCATGGAAGTCACACTCTGGCATAATTACAGAGATTTCCTGTTAAGAATGGATAATTACAGCATCACAACTTCCTTCCAAGCCATCCATCCACATTCTCCTCTAAAGAGGACTACTCCATTAACTACCAGCAGATAGGGTCACTATGCCCTGTGCCGTACTCATTCAAGAACCCAACCCCAAGTGTGTATCACAACAAAGCTGTTTTAAGTACACCCCACAAAATGTACATGCACACAGACGCTTTTATGCTGCTGAGCTATCACTGCTATGGCGGTTTCACTGAACCAAGCTAGTGAAATCTCCTATTTGGCATTAACTAGGTATCTTCAGGTATTCCTGATATTAATTATCCACCTCACATACATACACAAGAACACCTTCCCATTATAATCATGTAAAAAAAGGAGTGAAACTTGGCAACAAGTTTTCCAGCACCACATATATTCAAACAAACTAAAGCACTTGTTCTCAGCATCGCTATACAGCACCCAACATGGCGACAAAAAGCTAACTTGAAAGAAAGGGTTGTATAAATCTCAGCATGTAAGTTAAACCCACAAACCAGTTTAGAGCTCTCCCTGCTCAGAGAGGAGTGAAAACTAGGACAAAGTCCTAGTGAAACTGGGTTTTCCGTAAAAGAAATTTCATGAACTATGCTTTCAGGGTTCCAAAACTATTAAACCTGTCTGATTTCTGTAAAACAAGGAATCCATCATTACAAAAGCAGCACCTAGATTACCAAACAGCATCCTTATCCCAGCTGAAGGACTGCACTTTCAAAACAGGACAACAAAAATACATTGTGAGTTCAAGTATACAACCTCAAGATGATGTTTTTACCTATCATAAGTCACATCCACTTGTAAATTAAAATTCTTTTTCCCTCAAACCAAACAAGCAACTAAGCTTTGTAATGGGAGAGAAAGAGCATTCCTTGAAGTAATTATATTTTGATCATTACTGGTTAAGAAAAGAATGCCTTTTTACCTTCGTTGATTATTATGATAACTGTCACTGAGGGAAATACAGAGGGAATATATCGACCTAGGATAGGGAGCACTTCAGTTTTGGATCTCCATACAGAGTCAAGAGCAAGATAAATAAGGATAGGACTAATCATGTGTATGAGTACCTCTGCTGGATTTCCCCTCATTTATGAGTTAACATGAGGCTGAGCTACTTAAATGTGTTCATGACAGCTCAAGCTTAATGAAGAAAGAATTTCAGTAACAGGACAGTCAGAGATCTTGAGATCTGTATAGGAAATACAGAGACCATATTAACAACAATGTATGCCACGGTCACAGAAAATGCTACGAAACTAAGACTTCATTACAGGACAGTACAGGAAAACTCAGCTTATCCACTCACCCAGGACACAACGAAGTAAGTTTTAACTGTATTAACACAATAAAGAATAATCAGAAACGTATTTAAGCAGCATGCCGTCGATGAAGACTAGTATATTAATTGCCATTCACAATGAGAAGTCAGTTCATAGGACTCACCTAGTTAAACTGTTTGTTGTAAAAAGAAGATATTCAGAGGTGGGGCTTGAATCACAGCCTGGGCAAAAGATACTTATTTTTAAACATATAACCATAAAGGGTATGAACAAAGAAAATGTTCAAAATGCAAGACCATGTGTCATTTCCTGATGCCAGGAACAGGGACTCCTACTAAACATATTAGGGGCAGCATACAAAACTTATCTACCCATGAACTATTTTAACTGCTAAAAAAAAAAAAAAGGTACTAGTGGTAAAACCAATTTAAAAAAAAGTTTGCTTTGCTCTGCTAAAAGAATTCTCAGAGAGAGAGGCAGAAATTAGAACTTGTGACAATCTAGAGTAGAAAAAGGAGACACAGAAATGGTCTTCTCATCCAGCAACTACCAGACAGCTTTCTAAAGAAGTCCAAGCATCCTTCTGCAGCAGCACCCTGGAAGTCTCAATTAGGTTGTCCACTAGTAGCCCTGCTCAGAACACCACCCTCTTAAACACACACATACACACACCCTTCAACTTGCAGAGCAGTCTTCTGGCCAGATTGGTGTTCTTTTTCATAAAGCTTATGCCATGAAATATTTCAGCTCCTAAATGCCTTATTACTGAAACCGTACTTTTACCACTACTACAGGCTAAACCTGACAAAGTTTGTTTCCCAGAAAGCCTCACTTCTGCTGCGTGAAATCCAGTAACATCACGATTTCATACATAAGCCATATGACAAGGTGTTTTCTCCACCTCAGAGTAAGTTATTTAATGCCCAAAGGTTTCCTCAGTCTCCTAACACCCCTGTCTGACCAAAAATAACACAGTCACTCAGTTACTACTATCTTCAGGCAAGAGATGAAATGGATGAGGCAACACCAGAACTAAACAGAGGCAGCTGTTATTGGGATACCCTAAAAAATTGATCACATCCCTCTCTGGTACTTGCAGAACAAGAACTTCTTAAACCTTTAATACAGACACATTTTGGTGGAAAGAAAAAAGAACTACAGTACAATTAATCCTAGTACTGTCATCTGGTCTTCTCATTTGGATACAAAGCGATTCAGAAGGCACAAATTCAAGATGCATGAAGACTCAACCTTCCCCTCACAGATGTGGGCGAGAGGAAAGGAGAAAGCACACATATAGAAGGCATAGACACACACCTCTATCCAATATCTTTTGTTATATACTGGGGGAAGTGAAGGAGGGGGGGTGTCCTTAAAAGGCCTAGAATAAACAGATGCAAGATAATCAGGTATTCAAGCCAAGAACTTCCTCAGTCCTATGACCTTACAGCTTAGTGTGAGATACACTAATGTGAACTTTGGTGCTCATCATTCTCTTCATAATCACCTGAGTATATCAGAGTTGACAGAAAACCTTTTAGGCCTTCCCAGCTTCGATCTGCTTTTAATAGAAGCTGAAAAAATGGCCCGTCCCTGTATGGGATATTAAGTTCAGGTACTGAAGTTCTAAAGAAGTCCTCTTAGATCCATCTTCCAAAGTGAATGAGACAGACTACAAAGAACAACTAGAATAACATCCTTACTGGGAAAGATCTGCCCCTCAAGCACTCATTTCACATATTTTCCTAGGTGGAAGAGTTACATGATTGATAGAGAAGGATTTTTTTTTTTTTTTCCTAGTAGACTACCTGGAAAAGAATTAAGATCACTGATCAGCTATTCCTTCCTGAAACTCCTGCACCTCCTCTTGAGAGTGGGGGAGTGCTGCCCCTAGCAAGACACAAATAAGATCAATTAGTAAGGAAATCGCAGCCCATTCCTCTGCGTGGCCTCCGTGGTTCTCTCTTCCCAAGGAAAGGGTAAGGGGCAAGTCCTGTCCTTCAGAAGCTCACACTGTCCAGGGCCCTGTGCATAGGGTAGAGCCAGCAAGACCCCTTATGGAGAGCAGATACACTGAACAGCCTCTCCCAAGCTTTCCATCGCCACGTCCCCGATCCTACCCCCCCACACCCCGCGCTCCGGGAAAGCCCGATGCTGAAACACAGAGCTCCTCCGCCTCAGGAGGCTTCTCCTCCCCACGAGGCCGCTGGGAAGGGCGGCAGCCCCACAGCGGGACCCCGAAACAGGCCGGACAGCCCCGCTCTTCGGCGGAGAAAGCCCCCGGGCCGCCGCCCCCGCCCGGTACTCACAGTCCAGGTGCTTCTTCTTGGGGCCCATGACCTCGTGGGTCGTGGCCTTGCACACGGTCTTGGAGACGGCCGAGCCGGTCACGCTGTGCTGCGCCGCCGTGATGCGGTCGGTGAGGCTTTGGCCGGACATGGCGGGTTCGCTGGCGGCGCTGGAACCGAGCGCGGCTCCGCTCCCTCCTCAGGGGCCGGGACGGGAGGAGTCGCCGGAGGGATGGAGCTGCGCGGGCTCCTCCCCCCGCCGTGCCGCAGGCGGCCCCCGCTCCGCCCTCAGGGACGGACCTGTCACCCGAGCAGGGACCCCTCCTCCTCCTCCTCCTCCCGCCCCCC
>VXAY01004090.1:679958-731299 GCA_013399855.1 Oxyruncus cristatus
GGGGGGGGGGGGGGGGGGGCGTGGTCCGTCCCTGAAGGAAGTAATTTTGTATTTCTCAGCCTGTAAGGTTTTTGTGGAAACTCCTTTCGGTGTCACCTTAGGCAAGGAAAAGCGTAAAGGGGAAATAAAAAGAAATCTGTTCGCAGGGAGCGAGGGGTCCGGAGCCGTCTGGTTGCTGCGATCGGGCTGCTGTTCGCAGTTATTTTTATTTGAAAGCTCACCAGAAATGTATTGAATGTACATCACGGCCAGCCTAAAAACATTCTCAGGTGGTTCTCAGATCTTTTTCATTGTTAGCCTCCCACTGTTCTGCTATTCTGCTAATACTTCTCAGGGCTCTTGGTCTTAGTCGGTGGCTCTGTCCTTGGCAACGAGGGATTTTGTACGAAGTTACTTCGTTTCTGTTCATAACAGTCGACTAACTGTTCCTTCAGGTGCATTCTCCAAGCCTAGTACCTACATCTGTAAGCCTGGTTACCTATATCCCAGTGGTGGATAGCGAGGAGCAGCTACCTGAAGTCCTCACCTCCTACTGTGCACTGCCGAAGTGCTGTCCCAGCCTCCCTCCTATCTGCAACTTCCATTACTCCTTACAACAGGGCTCTTCTCCATCCCGAACATGCAGCAGCGAATAATACAGCAAAACCACAGAATTCCAGCAGACAAAAGTTCTTCCTCTCCCAGAAGTGCTTCCTGAGGAGTTGTCTTGTAACTGTCCCTCATCCATGAAGCCAATGAAATATTTATTAGGCAATTTAAAGAGCAGCAGTATAAAAATGATACTCGGCTCTGTCTGCTTGACTGAATGTATAAGTAGGATTATCTGTTTATAATGCGTAAGGAAAATTGGTGTCAGAGGAAGGACATCTGGTGAAAACTGAATGCAAATAATGCCATTTTGTGTGTGTGTGTAAAGAAGGCTTGCACATGTAGAACTTGGTTCCTTCATAATGCCAGGCTCTTTGAAAATACTGTTGTATTTGTATTTCTTGGCTCCTTCTGAACTTCTTTTGGAGTCCCAAGTATCCATGCTGGGAAAATAAATCACAGACACATACAGCAGCGGACTCTGACATAAGGCAGCTTTAGCATAAAGCTGCCCACCATGAGAACAGAGAGGCTGTTACAGGCTACTGATACAGCAACACACATGGCTGTGATCATCTTTTCGTATTATTTCTAGATTATCCAGTAAATCAGAGATATAAACAATTTTGACACTGCTGGTATTTTTTATGCTAACTTCAGCTAGGAGCTGGATTTCAACTCTCCAAGTTGCTGTTTGGAAAAATTCCATGGAATTGGCCTAAGTAAATTAGGCTCCATCAGTTCTTCTCTGATGATGCCCATTTTTTTCTCCAGGAACAGTGAAACTATCCAAACAGAGGAAGCTTGTGACTCTAGGAGTCACTGAGACCAGATTTGGACAAAATATTTCATTCCTAAGGGAACAAAAAGTGACCTCCGTCTTAGAGGTCCAAAACCAAAAATAAATTCTGCCTTTTTTTACAGCCCTTCATGTGCACAGAAACCTCACAGTTTCACTCCACAGTTAAAAATTCTTCTTGTTATGTTTGTTCATAAGCAGAAATGGGAGATAGAAGTGATGGGAAAATATATTTTGGTAATCGTTGCTTTTTGCTTGGGAGTCACTAGATACCATTACAGTGAGCAGCTTTAAGCTCTGTGATAGATAATATCTGAGCACCTCCCAAAGATTTGGAAATTGAAATCAAAATATTATCTCTTTTCCTTTCCAACCTGAAGAAAACAAGTTTGATTAGTTTATAACTCATTTGTTTTTGTTTGTGTGCCTGGGTGTGCTCGAGAACGAAAGGAGAAGGGAGTACATATCTGAAGAGAAACTAATGCAGATAGGAGTCCTATATTTAGTGAAGCAGCAAACTTAGACAACATTCTTTTCTCCTGTGAAAAGTTCTTCCATAATCTGGATCCAGCTCTTGTGAAAATGCTGTATCTTACATTCACAAGCTCCCCAAAACTGTCAGTATTTCACTGGCATCCAGCTATCTGGGAAGGACAAACAAGCTGACAGGGCCGTTTCTTCCCATGTGTATTGTGCAGTGCTGAAAACCCTGCCTCAGCATGACCTCTGTACTTTATTATGTATATAATTTTCTTGCCATACTGTCATTTCTACTCGATGAGGTGCCTGCCACACTGTAATGCCTGCAATCTGCCCGGCTGCTTTGGTGTTCCCAGTGCTGCTGGCATCCATGCCCTTCCTCCACACTTCATACTATTGCACACAATTAGGAGACATGCGGGTTGGGGCACTATTAATCAGAACTGGCTTCAGATTTAAAACAGGTGTTTGGGCTGAATTTCAGGCCTATTAGAAATCAGCCCTTCTGAGGCACAAAGCCAGTGAGACACAAAGCTGAGCACATGCTAATAAACTGTCACAGGCTCATTACCAAGGATTTGAGGGCATATGTGCAAACAGCAGCAACAACAAAAAAACCCAGCAACCATAATCTGGGAAGTGAGGAGGGCTGGAGAAGAGAAGTTGCAGAGAGGGAAGGAGTTTGAAATAGGGCTAAGGCGGTGGAACTGGTCAAGGGAATGGTAAGAGTGATGGGGCAAGAAGGCAATGGGATGGCAAAGCAGAGGCAGAGGAGCCATGTGCGTAAGGTTGAGAAACAGTCTGTCAGTGTTGTATAAATGATTTGGAAACGTTACAATCCAGATGTTTCACATGACCCATTTCAAGGATCACTGTAGTTTAATTTACTCTTAAGGGCCATAGTATTTTCCCCAACTTTTCAGGAAAGGTGAATTTGATGTCAGCTCCAGGAAGTTAGCATGTGTTTGAGTTAGAGACATAAGATATAGAACAAGACAGCAGGAAATAGAAAACACCAGCTTCCCGAACGTAGCTCTCTATGACATCTGCCCGTGTCCACGGCCACTGTATGGTCCATTTTTTCATGCACCTCTGGCAATGTAGAACTCCAGAGCAGCTGCATGGCTAGAACCAGGCCATTCACTGACCATATGCAGCAATTTAGGGCTAGTGATGAAATTTTGAGTAGCCTAAATTTGCCCAGCCTAGTAGAAATCTGCCCATTTAACTCCAGTGTAATAACTTTCCCAGTGTTGCTTTTCTGTGACTATAGTAGGAATTCAATACAATTTGCGTCACCATAGCAACTTCGTCAAATAATTTTATGGACAATGAGGAATTTTTTCCAGTAACACCTCTAAGAAGATACACAAAAAGAAACCGGGACATAGAAAATTGCAGTTAAAGTAGCACTTGTTAGTGGCACAGTGAAATGAAGCAGCCCAAGCACATGACAGCAGAGGTACTCAAAGTTGCCGGATTACAACTGGGTGGGGGAAAAGGAGACAAAATGATTATTGAGGACTGCTGGAATATTGCAAAATAATCAAAAAACATTTGGATACGTCTTAATTGATACCCCTCTTCACTATTCCAGATGCCCTTGTTCACAGGTTTTCCTTTTGCTCGTCTTGTATCCAGTTTGTATGAAATGTTTCTGATTCTTCAGACACTTACTACTTAGCTCCTTCCTTTCCTAATGATCATTATTCCATGTTAATTTCTGTTTCAAATACGTCACCCTCTTCCATCCAAATATCCACCTTGAGCCTACCCAGAACTTTCCTACTAAAACAGGAACATTCAGCTGTTGCTCTGTAGGCATCTTATATCACCCACTTTCCTTCAAGCTTCTCACTGTCCTCACATCTTAGTCCAAATCTTGTTCTTGCAGCCAACTTCCTCAAGTCCATGGTGAATCAGAGATCTCTTTCCTAATTCCCTTCCCTCTTTCTGGAAATAGTGACAGCTTTCATGTTTCTTTTGTTTCTTTCACATTTCCTCTTTTGAAACGCCAATATCCAACATCCTTCCTCATATGCACTATTCTGAGCTCTGCAACTTGTGTCACCTTCTCATGCAGCTCCAGTTATCTATTAGTCAATGTCCCTTGCTGTTCTGTTCCCCAAAAGGAAGTTGACTTTGTCAAGGAAGAAAGCAGCTGTCCGAGAGCTAACAGAATTTTGACATGAGAAAAGCATGTAGGAAGGGAGAAAAATGAGTCAGTACCATTTCACAGGAGGGGAACAATCAGAACTAACTTTACTTCTTTCACTTAGGAGCAGGATATCTGGGTAGGAGCTCCCATTCCATATGAGAGTATCTAAGTGGATATGGAAAACAAATATGATGCTTCTGAATTCTTTTGTGTGTTATAACGCCTTGGCCTGACACGAGACTTGCACCTTGCAAAATTGGTGGTGTCATTAACACTATAAAGAGGATTTTTACCTGACCGACAAATGCATGCAACAAATGTCTTCCAGTGTGAGAGAGGAAGGAAACAAGCTCCCTTACATTTTGTTCACACTTCCCAGTGGAACTGTCACACACTGACACCTCTGAAGAGCAAGAGGCCTGCTGTCCCCTGTGTCTTCCATGCATTGCCCATCAGCAAGAATTCCTAATGCACTCCTGCTGCTCTTTAATACTGTGGTTATTTACACATCCTTTCTTGGCAGTGGGCACTCTCACAGCAACTTGCTTCAGATACTGCACAAGGAAAATAAAACCTTACAACACAGCTTTACCAGCATGATAAGTGCACCCATACACTTCCCTAAAATTTCTCGAGACTGTCTATCATACAGGAAAAAAAAGTGGCCCTGTCCCAGCTAGTGACACTTGTACTCATTCCTTCCCCCTAGTCTGATGTTGAAAACTAGGGCCTTGCTGCCAAATACTTCTCCCCATCATTGCAGGCTGGCTTGTGAGACTTAGCAGGAGACAGCATTTGATAAGAATCCTTCTCTGGGCACTTCTGAGAGAGCACTGTCATTCATTTCACTCCCCTGCCAGTTCACAAGCACCATGCCAGCAGGGTGAGTGCAGGAGGAACTGCATTCCTTTTGGGCTCCTGTAATTCGGAAGCCGCTCCTATAATTTTCTTCTGTCACCTTTGCATCAAAAGCAAGCAGAACACACTTCAATCCCAAAGGAATATTTTCAAGGAAAGTTACAAGCAAACATTGAGGGTGACAATGGAGCAGCCACTTTAGCCGAGCTATAATTGGTACTTATGCTCACACTCTTGCACACACATACGTGCAGCAGAGCTTAATCAATTCCCTCATTAATGTTGAGGCTCATGTGCTCATGCTCTGTGTCTGGGAAAGCTTTACACCCACATGAATTTTGATGTGGAGCTGAAACAAAAATGTTGATGCTGGCAATGCCAACTATAGAGAGTAAATAGCTGGGTCCTGCCAATGCTGACTTGAATGGGGCTTCTCACCCAGAAGAAAACCTATGTGTGAAAAGTATTCTCATGACTGGGTCTGTGCAGCAAAAGTAAATCTGGTTCCCTCCTCAAAAAAATCCATTTATGTCAGTGAGTTGGTTTCAAGCCTTGTATAGGTAGGTCCCGCTCCCTGGTCTTTATGTGAGATCTGAATCTTGCCCACTGAAGTGAGTCAGGCTATCGGTGTTTGGCTCTGTGCTTCAGGGGTCAGTGACTGCATTTACACATGGGCAGACTTCATGCTGATTAAGTCAAACTGCTGCACTGAAAAGAACATTAACTAAATGCCTCCCAACATTCTGATGGTGTATAAAATATTCTGAATCTTAAAACTGATAGAGGATTTATCCTAATTCATTCCAGTAAACATGAGTACATAAAATAAAATGCTTTCCATTCAGTGAAACAGAGCAAATGCATAGAAAAAGAAATCAACTGAAATTTAAAATTGCTTTGTTTTTCAGGATCTGAGAAGCAAAAAATTACAGGTAATACTGCAATGAATGTTCTCACTTCCTCTGTCACCCTGTGTTTCCTAGCTTTACATCTTAGAGCTCAAAAAGCAATACCTTCTGAGCAGCAGTAGTGAAGGCTTGTCTTGATAATGTACTTCAGCCACACCCCCTAATCTAGAAGTGATTGGATTGTATGTTCTGCTTGTTTCCTCCACCAAGGCCAGAGACAGCTGCAGGCCAGATGTGAATGGCAGGGATGCAGTGCTCTCTTCACAACTATATGTCAGCACCCACCTTTCACCAGCTCAATGGCCTGGGGGGGATCCCATAGTGGAGGGCCAAATGCAGCAGAATGCACACTCACAGTTCCACCTCAGGTTGTGCCTTCTCTATGACTCCCCACTGCTTGCAGATGGGGTTGAGGTGCCAGATGGGGGATGAGGTGATATGCAGGGAACAAGGCAATTGTCAGGACTACAGCAGTGGAGTGGGAGAGGGGCTGCAAGAAAGCTAAAATTCCTTTGGTAGCCTCCTGGTAAATCCGTATGGGTTTAGAGCTACAAGTGACTCTGGCAACAAACTTCTGTGACTTCAGATCATAAGTTGCCCACTGTGTTGGAAGTTGTGTCATGTGGATATTTCCACTGGCAACTGGCTGAAGTCCAACAAATTCACTTTCCATGGATCACAACCAAAATTTTTACTGGACACTTTTTTTCTGCATGCCAGAGCAAAAAGTAGCAGAAGATCTGTGTTTTCTAAGGCATCCACCTATCAAGTTCTCTTCGGACCATTTCTATGTGCTTTCACCAATCAGTTAAGCCCTCCCCTGCTTTTTCATACAGCATCCCTTTTCATTGGAAAGCCAGACATGTTGGCAGTACTTGCTACCGGAGGAATAAAGAAGGAATAATGATCCAAAAGAAAGTATTATAGTCTCTGAAATTGCACTGGGATATTCTCAAGTCAAACACTAACCCTGTATGTGTTGGTATTCATTTGTAACACTCTCCAAGAGAGCCCATTCATTGTTAAAGATTTTATGCATTGCAACAGCTGAAACCTAGGAAGAACTACAAAAGCAAGACACTAATGAACATTCTGTGCACCGGTGTTTTTTAACCCTTACAACCAAAAAACCAGCAAACAATAAAGGGCAAAAATTGATATCAGATGCATTGAACTTATTCAGATTAGGTAAAACAGTTGGAGGAGGGAGGAGAAGATAAGGAGTTTGTGCAACATCTTGTTGACCTGAGAGATCAGATGCCTGAAAGAACATTTTACTAAGGGTAGTTGTAAAGAAAACAGTAGTGTAGGCAGGTAAAACCACAGATGAAATACTTTGCAGGTTCATATTTCATCAAACTCAGTATGCTTTCAGATGCCAAGTTCTGTTCCTATTGAATCTGTGGCAAAACGCCCACTGACTTCAAACAGAATAAGGTTTTGTCCCTGAAAGCTATTAGTATGGCCAGCAACACCAATTCAGAATAGAAATAAGTTGTGTAGGTGAGGAGTAGAGAGTTGGTACTGCAAATTTACTGCCTGCCTGATCTTCAAGCTTTTATTTTCAAATTAACAAAACGCTTTTACTCTTGGGACATTATATCAATCATTGGTTTTTTTAGGTACATAATATTTTAAACCCTGTTGGCTGAAATGCTTAATGCTAATAAATTTTATTAGTTTATATTAGTAAATATTATTTAAATAGTTAACCTAAATGTTCAGAAGCATCAGAAAAATTCTTTTTAAAACAGGGCTTTTTGGTATTGCATCAAGTTTTGTTCAGCAAAGGTCTTTAACTTTGGTATTGCTATTCTCTTTCCTTTACCTTCTTCTCCATTCCATGACACTCTCTTTAGTGAAGTTTATCAAAATCTATATTCTTAAGCCTTATCCTGAAAGTGGATTTGATAAACCTTTGTAAGTGTTTGACATCTCTTGGTGTTATGGCATGTGTCTGAGCATGGGTCTGTGCATGGATGTGAAAATGAATAGTGAAAGACAAACCACTGAACTTCTTTTGCAATTAAGTAATTTTGTGTGAAAGGAAGTAAAATTTCCAGCAGTATATCTGTAGTATTTTAAAATCAGACAAAAATAGGATTGCTGTATTCTTTAATTAACATAGCTGAAAGTTAGCCAAATCGGCTTCGGACACAGCAGGAGACGTACAGTTTGTCCTGATTTTGTGGGGAATGAAAAAAATGTAATAATTGGCACACGAACTAACTGGGTTAACTCAAAATGTTACCAAAATGTGTTCAACTAGATCAAATATGGTGGTTAACCAGAGATTAGCTCACATATTTTAATGGAACAGAAGAGCACAGTTTTAAAGCTGTGTGTTACTGAAATAAACAAAATCTAGAGAAAAATATTATCAGTGACATGAAAATTTTGAGGAAAACTACTTACATATTGAAATCAGTAAGGTCTTTTGGCCTAACACTCGCATTCTTACTGACACAGAGGAACATCATCCCCTACAAACAGTTTTGTTGAGTTGGGAATCCAGTCTTTTATGGCAAATGAAATTTCAAGGTGTTTCAACTGGAGTGAACATTTTCAATTGTGGAGATGCTAAAAACCACCAGTTCTTAATTCCTATGTGCCAAGTTGCATAAGATGGGTTTTGATGAGGTTAGAGGTATAATATAAACATTGGGTAAATTGTTTGTTAAAGATAAACGAACATCAACTGAGTAAACACCTTATTAGTGCTTACAAAATCTAGCCTAGATGTAGTTCCTCCCTGTATGTGATGGAACTGCAGTGTCTTACTAAGCAGACACTGTCTTGCACAAATTTAAGGGCAGAGTTCTGTCATTCTCCAATGCATATCCTTAAGAAAAGATACCCTCAGGAGTCAAGAAAACCTTATGAAAAGTCCAATAAGAAAACCTCTAGATGTGGGCTTCAAACCAGTCCTGTTACTAAAAGGTAAAATGGATTCTTCCTGAGCTAGTGAGGACTGAATTCAGAGAAATTCCTTTAGGAGGGGCAATGCTACCCTCCCGGCAAAGTTTCACTGTTTTAAATTGCAGTTCAAATTCCTGCCAGTAAGGTGAAGAGGATATGCATTAAGTTAGTTTATGTGGCAGCTGCTCTCACCATTCACTTCTCTGTAGTCAGCCCGGCTCAGTTTGGGAGTAACACTGGCCCCCATGCTAGAGGGCTATGTGCAGACAGCTACCAAATTTACATTTAGTGGCCTTTGCAGTCCTCAGAATTTTTTCTCTTCAAGAACTGAATTATGAAGATTGCCTCATTCCCAGGTGTGACATTTCATAGCTTTAGAAGAAACAGTTATCAGAATAACTTTTCTAAATTGCCTCACAGACAACATCTCTGAGTGTTTCTCTGATCCAGATCATTTTGTTTCCTAGAAAGTACAGCTCATCATTTCATAGGACTGACTTTTCCTTGCACAGATGCTTTGCCTGTTAAAAAACTTTTCTTCAGAAACCACAGTATAACAGGAGCACCCTTAGGCAATAGTTTCCAAATTTCGGCTTCTGACCTTTCATGAGATTGTAGTAGTCCTGAATGAGGTTGTGATTATAGCCAAAATTAAGTAAGCTAGATAGTCATGGAGCTGTGAGCCAGTCTGAAGGCGAACTTGCAATGAGAAGAGGAGTTACTCAAAAGTCAACTGGAGCACACCTTTCTTTTTTACCAGCTTCCATCTTTTGGGACTTTGATGATTATACACATCAGACTGCCTATGAGATGTATCCTACAGTCCCAGTGGGTGATGATTATTATAGCCCACGCATTTTACAGAAAATAAACACCAGGAGAGGAGGTACAAAGGCAAGAAGGGCACCAAAGATCAAAGGGTGATGCAGAAATCTAGCCTTTCCTCAAGTCAGGGCCAGTGATTCACTTTGCAGGACACTCCACAGAACTGTGACCTCTTTAGGTGAGACACAATTGTTGGGCAACCTTCCTCAAAGATCCTCAGATCTCTTTTCTACACTGACCCCATATCCTTTCGGTGGGAGGAGGCAGAATGGCTCAGTCACCCAACAGGCCCTCTGTCACTTTTCCCTGATACATACTCTCAACAAAAGCAGAATGCATCCAGATTCTTTGGTAAACAAACGGATATGTGGGAGCATTTGTCCCCTTAGAGACTTAGAGACTTTGTATGAGAAGAGGGAGCAGTGCTGAAAACAAAGACCTAATTCCAGCGCTCCCGCAAAAACATCTGGCCAGCACTGTCTCTTAAAAAAGCAGAGTGGAGGAATGTAAACATGTGTTTGGCTAGTAAAGAAGTCGTTACATAAATGCTAATTATGAAGAGGATTTCCCATGTGTGCAGGGCTTTTGACAGAACTTTGATCCCATGCAGGACACAAGTCTCAGGAGTCACATGCTCTGCCTTAGAACTATGCCAACACTTCTCTGAGCCCTAAGAAGCTGCAAGGACATTTGTGTAGCACAGGAACAGAAGAAGCTTTGATGATTGAAAATCAAATTTGCGAAGAATCTGCTGAAGCTACTCCCTGTTTAATTAAACAGTTCCATTGGTCAGAACTTGTGAATATCTAGCTGTGATGCCTGGATGGCTCATGCATGACAAAATGCAGGAAAAAAATTCTAATGAGCCGCTCAAATTCTCTTGTTCCCCATAATCTAGCTGAAACCAGACAAAAGAACCATCTATCTCACCTGCTCAGCAAGATATTATCTTCTCCCCAGTGCCTGCCTTTGGTCTCCTCTCACCTCCTGCACCATCCCAGAGGTCTTTATAATGCCAATACAATTCAGGCTACACCTACAGAGCACACTACAGCAGGTAGGTATAGAGGGATTGCTGAGTGAGAATACCTACAATGTGTACTGCAACGCAGCTGGTTTGTTCATTGTATGGACTAAAGATACTCTGAGGTCTTCCATACCCTAGCTGACATTTCTTCACTCTTGTCCTTGCTACCCATGCCTTTCTCTTCCTTCCCTCTCCCCTCTTCTCTTCCTCCCAAAATTGTTTGCCCCTCAGTCTTCCAGTGGCACTAATTTGACGTTTCCCTCTTCTGCTCTCTTCTTGGGACACACTTGTTAAAGTAGGATACATTGAAAGCTGCTTTTCCCTTAATGAACATCAAACAAAATAGCTAACAAAGGCCATACATTTGCATTAAAAAGGGCAGTGGAGTCATTACATTTTTGCTGTTACAGGAGTAAGATTCTTCTCTTTGCTTCCGATGTTTTGAGCTGTTACAATCTGACTTTCATGCCTTTTTCCTCCACAGTCGGGAGAGATTCAGGTTAAACTGACCTTTCCAGAGGGATGGTGAGATTCTCACATGGGTAACATGACTCCAGGCTCCCACAAAGATCACAAGAATGGGGGAAACCTTAGGCTTTCTTTGCTGTGAATAGTGCCATTTAGAGAAGGGAATGACTCACCATGTCCAAAGTGAAGCCTGTCCTTGTGAAGGCACCAGAGGACCAGTTTAATAATCAGCTTGTGACATTGCTTAAGCAGACAATGTGCTCTCCTGCCACTGCATCTACCGCTATCTCATGCACTGCCCTTGTTCATGCAGTGTTGTGCTGCTGGGTGATGAATCTGACCAGGGAACTAATCTGACCAAAAAACACTGCTGGTGTTTTATCAACCCTTTTTTTGCAGAGTTACTTTTTCAGAGTTCCCTGTTCCAATTTGTGATGTGGCTCCAAAGTCTGTCAGCAGAGTAAAGGCGATGAGAAGTGGGAATGTACAGGCAAGAGTGGGAGTTCAGGGATATGAAAACCATAGGTCTTTGGCAGTCCAGTGACAGAATATTGAATCGTGCTTTGGGACTGAAACTTTCTGTTTGCCTTGCCTGTTAAACTCGTATGTCATGTGGTGCTCTATAAATAACGTCCTTTGAAACTATAGCAAGCCTATTTTAAAAGAGAAACACAGTTACTGAATTTCCACTGTGATTTATCTTCCATCCCTCCTCCCTTCCCAGTTCCCTGTGGCTGAACCACTCATTAATGTATTTCACAAATGCGAAACAGAATACTCCACTGCTTTTGCCTCCATTCTTAAATAAAATTGTGAGAATCCAGCCTTTCAAAATGACTAAGAAAGGCAACAGGACTTCGGCTCAGGAAGAAAGGGAGAGATCTATGTTGGAGGCTTTAGGGGGTTTCACATAGTGAGAAAGAGTTGAAGCCTTTAAAACCCAGAATTCTTAAGTGACCTTTTAATTGAAGGAGTGTTTTATATATCAGATTTTCTGCCTATATCCAAGGGGCTGTATAGGAGCTGTGTACCGGCATCAGAGAGAGTTTGTAGTCACAGGGTAAATGTACACCTTGACTTAGTTAAGATATTACTGGTAAAAATAGCATTTTATTCCAAGCAATAAAATATGAGCTACAGTTCTGAAGTTGACAAAATTTGAAGCATATTTGTTTGCAGTAAAAATCTGCCTCTGAAGGAGGAAATAATGGTTTGCTGCTAATATTGATTCTGAAATAGACTCAGTGGTGTCAGAGGTACAGCTTTTCCAAGAAGATGATTCTGTGAGTGCCATTGGTACCCACAGAGAAGGTGATAAATTATGTATCCTTAATCTATGGCTTCTAGCCACATTACCTTTTCTTCTAGTGATGTAATATCAAGCTCCAAAAAGGTGTCCAAACCCTAGCTCTATTTAATATTCACTCTCAAGCTTTTGTCATAGGCAAGCATGATTTTTTGGTGTCTTTGACACCCAGGAAAGAAGGATGAGTGGGAGACCTATAAATCTCAAAGTCCTGTCTTAGGCATAACAGAGTGAAGGAGAGAAAATTATGACAACACAGCATCTACCTGGTCAAAGTACTACAGTTGTAATAACAGCCAAAATAACCTTGTAAAGCTAAGGAGTAAACACTATTATCTCCATACAGAAGCTTGCCAAAGGTGATATGCCCTGGAATTTATTTTAAGTAAGATTGAACTCTTCAGTTCCTCTCTAGAAACTAACAAGAGGTTGCAAAGTAAACCTGTAGCAGAATTAAGAATAGATACTGTGTGTCTTGCTGGAATTCAAGCCCACACCACCTCACAACCATCAAAATTTCCTGTCCAAGAGGTGGCTGGAAGCTATATCAAAATCTGGAGTTTATTCTGTTGTTGCTGCAGGGTGGACCAGTTGTCTGGAATTAGTCTCCTGCAAATTGTCCTTCATTTGGCATGTCACTGAAAAGAAGTAATCTTTGTTTCCACTTCAGATGATAAACCACAAGTTAAAGCAAGCAGGTTTTTCCTTGAATGCCAACGAGCTATTATTATAGAATTTGTTATCAGATCAAAGTAAACATGACCTTAGCCCTTGGACAGTGCATCATAGCGCCATACCTTTCACATGGAAAGGAGGAGGAAGGCGGAGGAGAATACATATCCTGCTTTGCTCTACAGATGTGACTGCAGGTATTTTAAGCTGTAATTATGGAGCCAGCTAAGCTCTTTGGCTTTCAAACTGCTGGGGTGTCTTGCCTCCTCAGTCTATTTCTGGGTGCTGTAAACATTGCTGTTCATGTAGCAGGAAAATAACTGAGCCACAGACATGCTGGCTAATGACTCAAAAATGTGAGGACAGATAGAAGCCATACCCATTTCTCAAGTCACTTGCTCAGCAAATCAGGAAAGATTGTTGCAGCCTTTACACCTTTGCAACAGTCCTTGCTGCACCTGAGGGTTCGTGTTGAGACAGGTGTCCTTCCTCAAACCTGCCCCTTTCTGTGCCTTGCGAGAAAGACAGACCAGAGCTCAAACTCGCCACCTGTAGGAAGCCTTTGCCAAGAACAGAGGACACTCCAAAGTGGTAGCTCTGTTGTTGACTTTTACAATTCTTTGTATTTTACATTAAAGCCCACCTTCTGGAATTGAGTGGTTATGGGAGAAATTAAACTTTTGTTTATTTGTTTGGAAGGTTTTTGTTTGGAAGGTTTCTAGTGTTCAGGCTTGCAAAGAAAGGACTTCTGAATTCAGGGCTCAGAAGTTAGAAGGAAGGGTAACCCCTCTCTGCAATTGCTACCTATAGGAAATGGTGCAATTTTTAAGCAAATCTCATGGTAATGAAATCTGAGTCATGATGTTTTAAGATCTGGGCTGCTGATAGTGTCTCTCTTAATGTCCTTTGCGTAGTCCCACAGACTCTTTCACATCTGGTCATAGACCCAGTGCACAGTTTGTGCTGTGTAACAGCAGCACAACAGGTTTTCTGATACCAGCTTGCATCTCAAAAGTTGTGTCAGGTAGCCACTGCCTGCATCTCCAAAACTGCTTATATTCCTTTTGAGCAAAGGAAGAACTTTAGACCAACGTGAATGGCACATCCCATAGGTGGTGGTTTTTCCTTGCTTTCCTCAATACAGTGTTTTCACCATCAGCATTAAAAGTGAGCTCAGTACACAGTGCTGCTGTTCTTAAATGTGGTTCTTTCTGTAAAGCTTTAACTCAGCATCATTTGGGCTCTGAATATGATGCCCTTTTCACATGCTGCTCACACTTTTCATTATAGCATTTTGAGCAATTACAGAATATGTTACAGATGAATTTATCCCTCACAACACCCCTCAGAGCTGCGCAAATGTGTTTTATTACCTTTTCTTTACTGACGTAGAAAGCAAGACATGGAGATAAAGGTGATATTCTTTCCTTTGTTTTTATTTTCGGAAAAGAGCCAAATTTATTACATTCTGGCTGAATGTGGGGGAGGAAAGTCAAGATGGTGGGACAAATCTGAGACAAACTCCTACTATTCCTTGGAGCCTGTTAAAAGCAGCTCTGCCGCAATCTTTGAAGATCAGGTCTCTGGGAGATCCTGCAGATGACAAAAAGAGGTAAGAGGGGGCTTTGTGCTGAGATAAATTTTCCATCAGTCTGAGTTGAAGGTTGCAGTTTGTCACTGCAGAAATAGGAGGCAGTGAGTGACACAGAATTTTTATGGAGCCTGTGTTTACAGGGACAGCAAGGTTGCTACATGAAGTGACAGGGCTTCAGATTTCACTTAATTCAAGTGGACCTTGAGAGGAGAAGCCATTTTTAAAGAACGGGGAACAAACACCATGATCAGCAGAATGGTGGAAGGTTTGCTGTGACACATGTTATGGTTTAGCTAACAACACCAGCGAGCCCTCCCTGCTCTTGCTGCAGCTGAAGTGTTCCTGGCTCACAGAGGGAAAGGCCAATCCATTAGGAAAGAGAAAATTGAATTGATTAAATCAAACAGAATTTAGAATGCATTCATAAAGACTGTAACTCCTAGTGAACAAGATATGTAATCCAAGTATGGGGGGGGGGCAAAACAGGGCTTTAACTTAATAGGAAAACTATATTCTAGTGGGAATGTCAGAGTGATAGAGAGATATCACCCCCTCACCCTTAGGACAAGGCATTCCTTGAGGGATCTGGATAGGATTCCCCAAGAGAGTTATGAATTCTATGTTAGATGAAGCAACTCCTATACTTAAAAATCAACTGAAGGAGTCTCTAAAACAATTAGCACCTGGCAAAAAATTTGTGTTCTTTCACTTAAATTTGTGTTCTTTCACGTAAATTTGTGTTCTTTCACTTAAATTTGTGTTCTTTCACTTAAATTTGTGCCACAGACTGATCTCCCTCCATCCAGCTGCCTGTCCTAGGCTCCAGTTTCTGGAAAAGGAAGGAGATGCCTCTATCCATCACCTATTTAAGACTCAGTTGACCTACCATTGTCATTCCAGAGGAGCAGAGAGAAATAAATTGTTCCTCTGAACTCTGTAATTCTGTAAATTTGTTTGGGATTTAGAAAACAAGGTGATAGATGTCTTCTAAATGTCAGAGACGAGAGATAAGTGTTCCCTCCTTAACCTATCATTTTCTTTTAAAGTCTCCCCATCTGTTTCCTGTCTTCTTGTTCCTTGTGCTAATTGTGGGCTTTAGAGCTAAGACCTGCTGGTGTATACAGCGTGGACAGCCCTGTGGCCAGGATCCCTGACCCCTCAGCACTACCAGAACTGTACTGGTCACAGCATCAAGCTCTCTTGAACACACATGCAAAGAGTCCAGTCATCATTCCTGTGGCTCTGTGCTTTCGCTCCCTATATCTAGGAGAGTCATTAGCCAAGATGTTCTGTCCTGAGAGTGATGTTTCTTCTTCTCTTCCTGTTGTCTCGTTCACTGATTTTAGTTAGCCTGGTATCCAATCTCCCAATTTATATTCTGATCTAATCCCTCTGATCACTGTAGACAAAAAATGGAAAAATCCCACTCAGGCAAGGAATGTTTTTACTGTAATGGTGGTGAGGCACTGGAACAGATTGCCCAGAGAAGCTGTGGCTGCTCCATCTCTGGAAGTGTTCAAGGACAGGTTGGATGGGGCTTTGAGCAACCCAGTCTAGTAGAAGATGTACCTGTCCATGGCAGGGGGCTTGGACTAGAGGTTCTTCAAAGATCCTTTCCAACTCAACCCATTCCATGATTCTACGGTTCTATGACAGAAATAAGTTCATAGAGCAGCTCATAAGCATAATTATGCCTTTTTGGCAAGATGAGGGCTAGCACACATTTGGATAAGGCTTGTCAGGCCACATTCCTGCTTTCTGCTCCCACAGAATCTCTTCTTGAGGCTGCACTTTTCCCCTCACATTTTTATTTACTTTTGTCCCAACTAAGACCCCACCAACACTGTGGGACCTTCTCACCTACCTCCTTCTGGCCTTGGCCAAGCCAGTCAGTTATGTCAACAAGAGGACTGAGCCTGACTGATCCCCACAACTGTGAGGTTTCTCTTCATTTGTCTTTTTTCCCTTGTACAGAATAACACTGCTGTTCCAGCAGCTTATCAGATGGTTGGTGCTGTTGGGAGTCCTTTTTTCTTTGTGCCTCTCCACTTGTAAGTTTTTAACTTTTTGTTGTCATCTCTTTCCTTCTTTTCAGTCATTGTTTCCTGTAGTCCTTTGGCTTCTCCTTTTCTTTGCCTTCTCTGTTTTTTCATCCCTCCTTAGTTTCTGAGGGAGTGCTTTGATGGTGTTTCAGAGTTGGGCTAATCCCCATCCCTAAAACCCAGGGACAAAAGGGACAGTGGCCAAGCCATGATGGGGTAGCCCCCCAACCTAAACCACTTAATTCTGGCTGCTATTACATTAGATATCTACCTTCAGTCACTGTTGGAACCCTATCACTTTTCCAGTCACTGCTAATGACTGATGAGGTGCCCAAGATGAGCTATTCCCTGGGTCATATAACTCACACACTGCTACTGGTCTTGTTAACATAAGATTTTGGTGAGTGCAGTTGAATATGCTGCCTTGAGATCTCCAAAATGTGTTTTTCAACAGATGCTAATTCTGAGCCACCAAAAAACCCATAGGCACAGGAAAGGCAGATCATGTTCTGCGAATCATACACTGGGATCTAGCCAAAGTACAAAAGAAACTAAACAAAAGCCTCAGCCAGGCCTTTGAAGGTAAAACTGTGCAAAATATTTGCTTCTGTTAAAAATACTCTGACCGCTTTTTTTCATGTGTCAATCTCCCCGCAAAATCATTTGCCTCTACAGCCTTCTTCCCCCTTTCTTCGGACACAAAATACACACTGTGGATGGCTGCCAAAATGGTGAGGTAGCTTCTCTTAAAGAAGCTTCTCCTCACTTAAAGATGACATCTGAGCATTACTGGTTGGATTTTGTCACACAGTGAGAGGAATATAAGATTTTTCTGCTTCCCTAATGGTACAGCCTCGTGGAATACTTCAAGCAAACTTTGTTTTCACTGCTTTTTTTCAGAAGGGGCTGCATTATGAGCTAGCCAGAAAACTAAAGCCAAGCTGGTTATCTCATACAGCTTACAGCATTATTGAGGAGCCATTTCCCTTGTGGCTAAGATTTTCCAAAGATATGGGTAATCTGAGTGCACTAAAATCTTTAATATTTGAGTGGCCTCCACAAAATATCACAGAAAGTCTGTTTTTGGAAAAACTGTGCTCCCCATCTGTAAAACTGAGTCTTTTTCAGTTGTCCCAGTGTAAATGGGCAGTAACAAAAGTCACAGACTCTTTTGAAAATCGTGGCAAAGTTATTCTTTGACATTATAGTTATGATGTATGTTTTAAAAGAACATGCAAACTTGTTTGTATTCTTAGAATCTACCCGCAATAATCCTGAACCCTCCTCAGACCTGTCTTATTTAGATGTAGATTTAGGCAAGCAAATAAGAATGCATTTATTATGGAAATTGGGAACGCTTCAGCAGAATTATCAATACTGGCTTTAGCTTATTTCCTGAGGCAGGCATGAATAGTATCTTCCCTCCCCCATTAACTTTCTAGCTCCTCAATAAAACATTATAGAGAATTAGATTCTTCTCTGTTGCCAATTTGAACAGGAAACATTTAGCGCTAGTGAATAATAAGTATTTCCCATATGCAAATTTGCTCATTTGCTGCCCCTAACTTCTCGTTAAGAGAAAGGGTCATCTATTTTGCTTCAAGCTTTTCCTGGGAGCTATTCAAAGTAACAAGATGCTAAGTGGTTTACTGAGGAGGGTCTGTAATTTCCTCAGCTGGTACAGCTGGAAAATCCACATTTATATATTCTCTGCTCAGAAATTACTGGAACAGAGACATGTACTTGCTATGTAAATACATTGTTAGTTTCTTGGCATGTATCATCATGTGGGTCAGAGTTAAGAAGGTTAATGAAATATTTAAAGTGAATTTTTGAATAGTACTTTTTTAGCTCTGCAATAGATAAACCAATAAGCTAAGAGCATGTTTGTGTAAGATATTTAATCAGTTGTTTTCATCCTACAGAATGTATAGAGGCTATTATCAAGATGTTCTTATACCATTTGAATGAGATTATGTTCTTCATAAATACTCTTTTAAAGGCAAATTTGAAATTCACTGGTAAGGTTGTATTGCTATAGTAATGAGCAGCAGAGCTGATGTCTCTGAGTTTGCTTTGATTTATGCTAGAGGCCAAACTGGCTGTAGTTGCTCTTGGGCTTGAGCTTTTTAGTGGAGATGCACCTGTGTCACCCCTGTAGGTCCAAAAATCAGAGGAGCTCAAGGGATCTGAGTATGTCATGTATAATAAAGACAATATTTCTGACTTGCTCCCCTGGTCCGAGACATCCAGACTAAGGCATTATGTAACACTGACTTTTTTTTTCCATTTCCTTGCAGAACTTCTCTAGCAATGGAATTTCTTGAATGTCATCAAAAGAAGTCAAACCCAGATGTGGACTGTGCCTGCTCAGTATATCAGAAGTGAAACCAGCTTTCTGTAGTTTCCCATGCTGCAGGGAGAGAAGGATTAAAAACTAAGGTATTTGAACACCATGAAATTACCCACAAATGAAGCAGTGGATGTGTTCACAAGGACTCTTCGCAAATAAACAAAAAAATGTCACCACTTGGATACAACAAGGCTTGAAAATAGAATGCCAAGATCAAATAGCAGCTGTACCCGCTGGAGCTGGAACTGAAACAATCTGATCCACTTAATTTGCTACCTAACAAACAAGAGTTCGACTGATAAAAATGCTCTTAAGCCTTTCTAGCTTTGTGGTAGATACAAGATCACTGCCAAGTGGCTTTGCGGGAGCAGGCTGTACTGGTGGAGCATGGCAACAGTTTGACTTTTTTCTAAGGAGTGGGTTTGGCGTATGCTGAACAGGTCATATAATCATAGAATGGTTTGGGTGGGAAGGGATCTTTAAAGATCATTGAGTTTCAACTCCCCTGCTATGAGCAGGGACATCTTCCACTAGGTCATGTTGCTCACAGCCCCATCCAACCTGACCTTGAATGTTTCCAGGGATGGGGAATCTACCACCTCTCTGAGCAATTTGTGCGAGTGCCTCATCACTCTCAAAGTAAAGAATTTCTTCCTAATATCTAATCTAAACCCTCCCTCTCTCAGTTTAAAGCCACTTCTTCTGGTCCTGCAGTACTTGCCCTTGTCACGTCTCTCTCCATCTTTCTCCTAAGCCCCCTTTTACTGGAAGGCTGCAATAAAGTCTCTTTGAAGGCAGAACAACCCCTTCTCAGAGCCTTTCCTTATAGGAGAGGTGTACCAGCACTCTGGTAACTTTTTCAATCCTCCTCTGGTCCCAATCCAACAGCTCCATGTCTTTCTTCCACTGAGGACTCCAGGGCTGGACACAGTTCTTCAGGCAGGGTCTCACCAGAGAGGAGTACAGTCATGAGGCTTACCAGTACAAGACAAACACATAGTCTGAAAAACACCATGGAGTCTAGATTTCTGTTTTATTTCCATACTGCATTTAGAGGCAGAAGCTGCTGTCTTCAGTGAGTTTGTCATTAGCAGGATGAGAATGATATGAGACAAGTCTCTGACCCCACTTCTGCTACGGTAAAGCTGAAGTAATTCTGACTGTTGGGATGTTTTGCCATGGGTGAGCACTTTTGGGCATTTAACTATTAATTTAGTCCCTTCAGCAGAATCACTGATGTTAACAGCAACCAAGCATGGCCTCAGATGGCCAGTTATTAGATATAGAAGATAATATTGCAGTTCTGGGCAAATGTGACACATACAGCACCACTCACAGTGATACAGTGTAGAAAGATAAACTGTCCTGGTTTTAACGGTATAGGAACCAGGCATCTGAGACAGAGATGGTTTCACCTGGGTATTTTTAGAGGCATCACAATCTATTTGTTTGGCAATTTGTTTGATTGTCGTTTATCTTTTTAGCTTTCTTCTTTGTGGCAGCAGAGAATTTTTCATCATTTTCAGCAAAAGCAATATAAGGCATGGAATCTTGAACAGATACGGTTTTCTTTGAGATATGTGTCAGAAGTTGGAGTTAGTGGGTAGCAACAACAGAAATAAAATAAAATTCTACCTTAAACAGTGGACAAAATGCTTTGTCCTGCTAAGACTCATCTTTTGTTCACTTTATGTAAGACTTTTGCAAGTTCTCCAGTCTCTTTTCCGGGATAAAAGTAAACCACATTTTTCAAACAGACATAAGCTCCTCTTAAACCTTCTGCAGTCATCATAAAAATCCAAAGAATGACATCAGCCTTAAAAATATCCATCTAGATTGTCAGCTGAGAAACATGTTGCTAAGACCAAAAATTTGCCCAGCAAATTTGCAAATTCTGATAATTTGTATTTACAAATAACCCAGCCATGCTAGTCAGGGCACTCAATATTTTTGACGTTGTAAGTTGATATGCTCAACAAGTCAGTGTGTGCCTCATCAAAACTGGGTGACAGGAATCCACCAGCTTAAAAGGAGGATTGCATTACGCACGAAAGGGAAAAACCTGTTCAAGTAAACAGTTTCATTTGTATCTCACAGCAAACTAGGTTCCTTCAAAATCTCCTCAAGGGAGTGTGGCATCACGAAGCCTTTCATCGGGGCCCCCAGACTGGGCTCTGCTTCAAGCTTCTTCAGAAGAACAAAACAAACATCCTCTTTCCACTGAGCCGGATGTTTTCTGAAGGTGGAACAAGGTATCCTCTGTACCTCAAAGGGAGGAAGGATCACATAACACCAGGCATAAATGTGGAATTACCCGTTTTCACAGGCTTTTTTATTTTTATTACTTTTTTAAACCAGGAAGCTTTTCCAGATCCCAGTCAGAGCTATGAAGTTCTATGGGTTTCCTCTGCTTTGGATGTACCGACATTCAAATCCCAGGCTCTCAAACAGTCATTATGTGCTGGGCATCTTAGCAGAGAGGTTGGCTGGTAGAACATTTCACTCTCATAACAGCCCTATGAGAAGTACAGAAATGGTGTATGTGGAAAAATATTTATCAGGAAGTATTTGTTGTATTTTTAGGTTCTCCTTTAAAGCAATTTAGTGGCCAGAAAGCAATGGAGAGGAGACCAAGTTCCTGGCATACCGCCAGTAACTTCTCTGTAGACTTCAGCTTTGGAACCTGGTGCTGACCAGCTACACCTGAAATTTTTGGGAGTTGTCAGCAATTCATATCAGGGTTGAAGCACCTTTATTATGGCACCATGCAAGCAGCGATTCCTGCTGTTCTCTTCCCTTAACTCAATATCCTGTTAATTCTGTTTCAGGCATTGGAACAGGCTGCCCAGGAAAGTGGTGGAATATCCATCTGTGGAAGTATTCAAAGGGAGTGGATGTGGTACTTTGGGGACATGGTTTAGTGGCACTGGGGTAATAGTTGGACTCTACAATATTAGAGGCCTTTCCAGCCTAAACCATTCTATAATTCTAATCAATAGAGCAAAGGTTATTTCTGTAAACTTTTTCCTATATGAATAACTCTCCAGAATAAACAGGTTTGTATTCCTGTTGTAGAGTTCTCCAGAAGGATGAAAAAAACATAGCAAGGGTCTGTTTCTCTAGCAAAGTGCCCAAGTTTCAAGAAGGAACCTCTGTGACATTTGGTTGTTTAAAACAGCTCACATTCCTCTGGACTTTTCTTCGTTGTTGCTTTAATTGTTTTGCATGTTTTCCCCACATATGCAAAAATACTTAGATGGAGACGTTGTTAAAAACATTCTGGAAAATTAATTTTTTCATTCATGCCCAAGAGAGGAAAGGGTGTGAATAGCTTAAGTGATTAGTAAAAAGGGATTTGAAGTTTTTCATCTCCTAGTGACTCACTTCTCGGATGCAAGTTGCAATGATTTCAAAACTGGCCAATGTTTCACAGTCCATTTCCCTATGTGGGAATGTCTGTCACAAACCTCAAAACACCTGGTGTTTTCTATAAATTTGTGAATGTTTCCAATCTATTAGACTACAAGATGAATGTCAGGGAGATGACCTACCCTTTTATGTATAAAGGTTCTATCTCAGGGACAGAAGAAAGTCATTCTATAGGTCTTTGATTTATTATCTTGATAATGAAAGTTGTTTTCTTTTTTACACGGTCAGGTTTTCTACCTCGTAAACTCATGTTTATGGAATAATGTGTCTTTTTAGACATTATTAGAAACAACCAGCATAACCAGCAGCAATGGAAGCTTTTACATGTCTTTCATCACATGTTTAGACTTTAGTAAAGCTTTTGACACAACATTCTCCTCGAGAAACTGGCTGTTCATGGCTTGGATGGGTGCACTGTGGGTTAAAAATTTTCTGGATGGCCAGGCCCAGAGAGTAGTGGTGGATGGAGTTCCATCCAGCTGCTGGCCAGTCATGAGTGGTGTTTCCAGGGCTCAGTGTTCGGGCAAATTGTGTTTAATAATTTTATCAATGATCTGGATGAGGGGATGGAGTGAACCCTCAGTCAGTTTGTAGATGACACCAAGTAGGTTGAGAGGGTTGATCTGCTGGAGTGTAGGAGGGCTCTGCAGAGGGATCTGGACAGGCTCAATCAACGGTCTGAGGCCAATTGTCCAAGGTTGAACAAGGCCAAGTAATGGGTTCTGCACTTCGGTCACAACAACCCCAGGCAGTGCTACAGGATGGGAGTAGTGGCTGGAAAGCTGCCTTGAGGAAAACGACCTGGGGATGCTGGTCAACAGCCAGCTGAACATGAGCCAGCCCTGTGCCCAGGTGGCCAAGAAGGCCAATGGCATCTTGGCCCTTATCAGCAATAGTGTGACCAGCAGGACCAGGGCAGTGATTTTGCCCCTGTACTCAGCACTGGTGAGGCCACACCTCGAATGAAAAGAACAGAACAGACCAAGAAGCCCTGACGAAGAACAGAATTTTGGCTCAGCTGGCTTCAGAAGATAATTACAGGCTTTCTGGAAGCCAATTTAAGTGCCATGCCAGAACACAGTTTAATTTCTCTGTTAAGCCCTTTGCCAGGAAATAAACTATTTCATTCAAGAGGTTATTGCATTAAGCAGAAATGACTAAGGCTGAGATTCTGAGGTCCAGTTCAATGCTGAATGTCACCTCACTTGACAAGCAAACCTTAAGTAACAAAAAAGGCATTCAAAAGTGAGCTTCTAATTCAGTTATATTTTTAGCTGGACCTTGCTGCTTACTTCTAGATATCTTGTTTCTTATCAGAATGAGTTAAAGCTTCATGGAGCATAACATGAAGGAAAGCTAAGCTGCTGAGGTACATGACTGTATTTACTGAGTAGGATCAAACGGGTGAGAAACTGGTGATGCTGGATGGGAAATAAGATTCCCTTCTCTGCACAGAGCAATGCCCAAGTGTGGTAAGCAGAATCTATTGAAAAAAATACAAAATACCAAATGTATTCACAAATACTTCAATCAGTTTGCTTTATCCTGACTCCTGCAATCAGAATTATTTGCAAATAGTTGGATGACAACCAGATATTTTTTCACAAGAATGCCATTTCATTGTTCTGCTTAAAAAATTTCCGTCATTCAATTAGGGATCCGAAACAATGTCTTGGACAAAAATGACATGTTTGCTGTGAAGCAAACAAAAAACAAACACAAGCCCAGTAGTTTTTTTCCATTGAATAGCTGTCTTTCTCCAGCTGGCTATCCCAGTATAAATCCTAATGGAAGCAAGGCTCAGCAGTTTCTATCTCTGTAAACTCAAGGAAAAATGCAGCTGCAGAGAGTAGAGCTGATCTGGCCCAGGTATCTCCAAGAGAAGAATAGAGCCCTTTTGTAGTGAAGACAAAGACTTAAGCAATCGACCACACAACATGAGTAATGGATAGCAAAGTACGCAAAGAAATGATTCACAAATAAGCCATTGGCTGAGAGTTATTAACTGATTTGTTCACTGGACTCTGACACTTACCACATTTTTTAATATTTCTTAACCAAAAAAGGTATCCTGTTTGTTGTAGATTTTACCCAGAACTTTAGAGTGACTAGAAAGAACAGCATTGCTCTGAATTTGGATTTTTTTTAATATGAAAGCTGAATTGAAAAACCTTCCTTTGTATGAAACATGAGGCCTTGACCACACTTTTTTATCCTTACAACTATGGCACTTTCCACACAAGTAGGGTGTTAACCTCTGAGACGTGGCTATGTTCCAGCTCAGATGTTTTTCTTTCTTCCTGAATTTTCTCTATAGTTTCAGCTGGATGATGTATTTCTCACTTCTCTTCCTTTGTGTAACCCTGGTCGTACAGAATGGGACAGGCTACTGTGTTTCCCACCACGGAAATTGCCTGCTGCTGAAATGCAACTGCACAAAGAGAATCATAACTGTACCCTTTGATGCATTTAAGAGAACCTGCATATCCACAAGGCAGAATTTACCCCCAGTTTCTTAAACACACTGTCATCCTCCTTAGATAACAGCAGTGCAGAAATGGGAGTGGTGTTATCCTGGGGATTGCCCATTGTCCATTCTTCACCCTGAAAACATGGGTTCTTTTTGTCAAGCCTCAAAAGTGACAGAGAGGACCATGACTAACTGAGCAAAATTGGCAGTTCTGCAGCATAATAAAGGACAAAAACTCCAGAGGAACAAACAACCTGTAGATGGTCCAACCTTATAATACATAAAACTAACCCTGAAGAGTTAAAAAGGAGCCCACTCTGCTGTCCTTTCCTCTCCTTCACATTAAACCTTTTGCTAATGCACGAGTCAGAAAATCTTCTCTGCCATGTCTTGTCAGTAAGTGGTGCCTTTTGGAAGCAGACATATTTCTCACATATTCCCACAGTACTGTTCTAAAGTGAAAGACTGCTTCTCTTTTTTATAGGCAGGAATCTTAGATAGACCTTTCTTAAAGGTCTCTGAAAGGTCTGGGCTGGCATTTTCCCACTGCACCACAATCTCCCTCTTAACATGGCTACGTATCCGGGCCTGGAATGAGCTTGGTGGATATTTTGGCACAACTAAGTAAAGGAAGAAGAAGAACTCAGGATGCTTTTCTGAGCCTAAGAAGCCACTTAATAACACCAGGACAAAGTCAGTCTTAATATTTCTAATATTCCATAGGAAATCCTCCTCATCCCAAGATCTTACTTCTGCAACCTTTCAGGATTTCTTTGCATAGCATAAAGAGAGACACAGCCAGATCTGACATTTGTGACTGAGACCCATCTCTGCTCTGAAGGTTAGAAAGCCATCCCCCTTTCACCGGTGTGATTTTAATTTTAAAAGCAGCTCTCCTGGCAAGCTTCTCTGCCCTCAGCCGATTACGTAAAGTAAACTATTGACATATGCAGACCAGTTGAGGCCATTTTTTTCTGTTTAATTCAAACCTTGTTTTAAAAGTGAAGTTTTAACATGTTGTTCTTTCTGAATATTCCACAATATGTGCTTTCACGTTTGGTTATATAACATTACATTCTTTTACAATAATAAAGCTGAGTGTATTTTGGAATTGTTCACAGACTGAGGCAGTTTAGCAAATGGGACACATCCAGATGTGAAAACGTTCTGCGGCTTGGCTAGACATGTTACTAAACCATTTCTCAGACATCCAAATGATGCTCAGGATGAATTTAGATTTCCTTTCTGAAAGGGACCTAACACCTCCTTAGTATGCACAGGGAGAGCCATCCTATTTATGATGCTGGGCTTCTGCAGTTAAACACAATTTAACATATATTTAACTTAATGTTAATTCAGTAATATGCTAAAACTGCTCATGAGATTCGTTTTAGGTACTTATACAACCTAATGGCCTTGATACGGAAGAATATATAATTAAATAATAATGATGCATGGAATCCAATGTCTTCAAGCTTCAGACTAGGCGCAGAGACGACTGGTAGTAATGTGTCAAGAAAACCCTGTTTGATAGGTTTTCATATATAATCAAATTGCTATGATTTTTCCAGATTCATAGGTGGGTACTTAAACATAAGCAACAAGGGGATTTGCTATTCTAACAGAAAAAAATAAAATAATTTGTAAGTATGTGGGGCTTTTCTGTCTCAAGAAGCTGATGAAGGGACGTGACATAAGCAGGACTACTGCTATACATCACCCTCCTGGGTGGAAGTGGGCAACCTATGTGCTGCAATGAAACACCTCTTTCCTCTGAAGGCATTTTCATGATCCTGTGGAACAGAAAGTGATTCAGGCCAAAGCTGTGGTCTGCATCTCCAAACAGACATTTGAGAGATCCTACATAACTCTGCCAAGAGTGTGACATTGTTGACATGAGTCTTGGCACAGGGGATTCCTTGCCCAGATACATCCATTGTCTCTTTCTGCATTACCATGTGTGGCCATCCCTGCTGCAGCTACGTGATCTGCACATTCAATTGCCACAGCATACTGCTTCACCCTGGCCCTGTACTGTCATCAGCACAAATTTAGCCTTATAGCCTTACAGGATAGATCCCACAGGACTTACATACATTGGTCCTGTATTGTCTCTGCACAAGGAAAAATTCTATGGACTTCAGGGATTTTTGAACAGCCTCTGTGTGCCACATATTTATCTGGTCACTCAGTGTATATCAGCTACCTGCCACTTCATTTATCTATTGCCTGGGAAAGACAGAGGACTAAAAGTTCTCCACTAGGATCAAATAATCTGCTTCAGTTGGCTTATTCCAATCTCAGATTCTGGTCTGGATCAGTCAGGACCTGTCCTGTTAACTCAACAGCGTTTTTGCTGGCATGAAACAATGAGTCTATGTCAACAGTGTGCTGGTTTGGCTTTACATCACATTGAAATCAAAGCAGTCATCGTGTCATCAGCCTGCAGAAACACAGTTCTGAGTTCATCCACAATAGTTATTTAAATCTGCCTTTTTTTTTTTTTTTGAACTGACTTTGATGGAAATCTCTGGGCTGACTGCCTTTGACTTTGCTATTTTATGTTGTTTGTTGTTCTGCTTACTGGTTATTATTGATATCCCATCATTAGCCAAATATTTTCCAACCACAGGAATTAGTGCAGCCACAAATTCCTTTTTTTTTCCCTTCTTATTTCTTCCCTTTGCTTGTAACTTATGAATATTTATTTGTAGAGGCCAAAAATCACAAAGTGTTTTCAGCATTTCCGTGCATATAGGCCCAATACAGTGATTTACCAGGAGATCAAAGACTCCAGATTTATTACCCCACAGCATTTATTTTTTTTTTTATCCACAGAATTCTTATTTATCCATTAAAAGGATCATCCTGGCACAATTCAGTTTATTGCAATGGTGAGATTCTAATTCAAATGTTGAGCTTTGGTTTTCTTCATCCAAGTTACTATTTTCCAAACGTGGTTATCTCCAAATACCCTTCAATTGCAGCTGCAAGATATCTGGGTGGGAAATAAGAGACAACTTAGAATTGTGTGCCAGATCTACTTTATTTGCGGATGTGCCATGTACACAGAACAGCCATCTGTCCTTGCCAGCAGTAAGGGATGTATAGTAATGTCTGCACTCAGCTTTGCAATGCTGAAAGCTTTCTTTCCAAGGAAAAAAATCTGGACATTTCATGCACTTATATGGTATTTTGTAGCCCTAGTACTTTAGAGCCAAAGGAAATGTACATGTCCAAGAGAGTTTCTGGATACACAGACAGTATTCTTGGAACTAGACTTAACTGCAATCATCAGGGAAATCACTTTGTTGCTTTCCTTATGCTAGGATAGCCAATGTGCAATGCAGTGTGAGCCTCCATGCAGAGCAAGAGCCTTTCCATTCTTTCTGAAAAGAACAATTTCATACATGATACATTGATGAGCTGTACATACACACAAAGACATACAGACTTTGGTCCTCTTTGCAGTTTATCTCTGGGGAGCCTCACACTCACATGTCTATTAATCTACCAGGTCTATTCTGGAAACTTACAGTTCTGCTCCTGATCTGCCTCAAGGGTTGAATCATCTCACAAACATTAGGCATCTGTAGCATAGATGTCTACAGCTAAACTAGGCATCTGAATTGCCTTTCATAGTCACTGGACAGAAACAGGCATTTGCAGGGACCAAGGTTAGGGACTTTTTTATTCAGAACTTGCCTATGTTAGAGATTTAACCTGCATGAAATGGAATTTGACCTAAAATCCACTTAATAGACCTTTACTGTCTATAAAGGAAGCTTGGGTAACTGGCTCAGATGTATACATAAATGATATAGTGACGCCTGAGCCCTATCCCTTCTGTTCAAAGTAAAACTTCACTCTGATTTGACTTCTCTTGTGGATGTGTAGTATGTTTATATTACATCTAACAAAGAGAGACGTTTCAGCCTTCACTACCAAAACCTGTTTATCACTCTTCTTAGCACTGTGTACTGTACATGATCTTGCTTGTCAGTCAGACCCATACACTGGGTATCAGTTTTGACTTATTTGACCTCTTTTGATTTCATTTAAATACACACTGTCTCTATTTAGGTTCCTCTAAGATAAAGCCTTTCCTATGCATCTCACTGGCAAATATTATGTGTAAGCTTTAGGTCTTTTTCATGAGCAAGCTGCAGAAATTGTCTAAAATCAAACTACTTAAGAGTATGAAACTCATCGATAACTTTACTTAGAATATGGATAACTCTTAACTATATACAATCTACATACTACATGCATAGCCATATCTACGCTTATAACAACTTCCCCCTCAGTGTTCATCAGACTTCAGCTGTATCTCTTCACCTTCACTGAGGTCCACAGCTTTTCTGTCCTATCTCTTCCCATCATTTGAATTGAGAGAGTGGCTCCAGCTTCTGTCTCATTTTTGACATTTTTTTAAAAATATATTCCTGTTAATTATCTATCAGCCCTGTTCATTGTTCTAATTCAGATTCCTTCTTGCAGCTCTCCTTGGCCCTGACGCCTAGAAAATACTTGGCAATTACAGGCTATCTGATTGACTAATGCAGTTGCATTGTTTCCTTCCTCCCCATATAGGTCTATCTGATTTTGTCTTGGATTTAGGTTCTAAAGCTATTTGCCTATGTGTATACAGTTCTCAGCTCAACTTCTGCTGAACCACTATAGTATAGCAAGTAAATGATAATAAACAGAGAGACAAATTTTGTAATATTCAGGGTAAATAACATTTCACAAAAGCTTTCTGGTGGACATTTCCACTGTCCTCTTTCATAAACACTAACACTGTGCTTCCTTGTTAGAAATTCTTCATTCTTCTGGTTTTGGTTCTTTCATGCTTCTAAGTTTGAAAACCTTCAGCTAGGTTCTGAAGCCAACACACTGTTGCAAACAGGCACTTTTTTTTGTAAAATTCTTTCATTTTGTTTGTGTCTGTAAAATACCACATTTTAGATTAAAATATTACCACCTTTTTTGCTCAAGTAAGGCAGAAAACTTCCAGACTGTAGCAGGTTTCTACCATTCTCCTCAAACATAAAGGATTACACTTCAAGTGGACATCGGTGAGACAAGATTTATTGGTAGTTTTGTTGGATCAGCTGGTATAGCTTGGAAATTAGACAATTTTCCAAAATACATCCCTTTTTATGTCCCAAATATGTCCAAAACTTAATGTCTATAAAATGTCTAACATAGCTCACACCACAGAAACAAGAAACAGATAAAACACAGCAGGAAAGGTGTAATACACAGCTAAGCCCTGAGATACCACCTTATTTGGTCTAGAAAGAGCACAATCAAGGCTACATCAATAACACATGGATTTTTTTTTTTTCCAAAGGATACAATTCTACTTAACTAGATGGAGTTTTTGGAAACAGGTGTTTAAACACCCATAAGAAATTACTTCAGAACAGAAAGGAAACCTCCACTGATTCTGTGGAGTAGCTGACAAGTGCTATCCTAGCCTGGAATCCACACAGAACAGTTACAGCTGTGATTACAGTCTTAGAAGATAAATATCCTCCTTTGAAAATGTCCTTTTAGAACTCCTATCCTTCCCTCAAACAACCCTTGCCTTTGAAACTAGGGTGCTATTTACAGAGATGCAGTTTCCTCAGGTCTTCTATTTTGTATGGTGTGTCATTTCTGTGCTATCTCCAGGGAAATCTAGGTGAGGCATAACAGGTGGAAGAATTAAATTGCTGCATGTCAGTAACTAATAATGCAAATATTTATGCAATGCAAGAATTAAGTATTCATTGAACTTGTTTTTCCCAAAGGTATGAAAGTTGAGCACTGTCAGGAGGCAAAACCAGTCATTTGGAGAACCAGCTCAAGTGCCTGTCACCATTAAAAATCTATCTATGCCTTGTTAAAGCATTTGGCAACACAGACTGTGGCTGAGTGGAGCTGCTCAGAAATGGATATAGATGGCTACAGGTGCTTCATCAGGATAGAAATCCAAAAGCTCCATCAAAAAAGACAAAGCTATGTCTCAGTGAAATCAGTCAGCATTCTTTCTGAACTCTGCCAAGCTTTCTGAGGCACCTCAACAGCTTATCTTGTGTGTCCTGTTCCTCTGGGTAACTGTTTTCTGCTCTATGCTAAACATGCTTTATGTGTTGAGAAATGCTGTTGATCTGGCATGGTGCCTGAAAGCTCTTGCAGATGGGCAGGAATGTTTTATTCTGATAAAGAAAGGGCTGCAGATGCAAGAATATCAATTCTCAAGAAAAAGGGAGGAGAATATCTGGTGGAATGGGAACAACCCTTCTTTTCTCATAGAAAAGGCACCAGCTTTACTCGCTATTTCATTTGTGAGAAGGACCTAATCTTCAGCTTGGTGATTTATCATCCGCATGAGTAACTTTTACGAGAGACAGTGAACTTATCTGATGTTAGTCATTTGATTGCAGCAATTGCTGCTGCTTCAGATCTGTTGATCCTGACATTTTGGCAACATCTGTGCACAACTTCCTCTATTATACCTCCAGTACTGTCACTTTCGTTCTCTCCACCAATGTCTTGATTTGATGCAGTGTCTGTGCAGCACTGTGAAATCTGTCACCTTTATGTAACACAGCGGTGTTCCAAAAAGCAAATCTATTTCAATTTTTACTTGAAAATTTCAGGCTTTATTTAATAGGATCCACTCCACAGGGGCCTATTCACATTAGATATGAATGTGGTCTGAGAGGAAATAAAGACTGTAATACTAAGTCCTGAGTTAACCTTTTCTTTTTTCCTTTACAATTGTAAGATTAATAGCCTTGGATTGCATTGCATACCTTTACTACACTCATAGCAATGCACATAGGACCAAAATCAGACCATCCTAAAGTAAACATCTAAAACAGAGTGGGTGACTGCTGCTGCCTCCTCCACCGATTGCATGTGGACTCTGAGGGGGTTAGTTGAGGCAGAGTCACCTCTACTATGGACATGAGGCACTGGGGGCAGTGAAGCCCATCTAAATTGCCTGAAAATACCCCAAAGTACTCAAGCAACTGCGTTCCAGCACAGAATATCTATGATGACAGTTGGTGTAGGACAAATGCCTCTTTGTTCTGCCAGTGAATATAGTTTGTCCGTGTAGCTCAAGCAGCCTGAGCAGTCAAGCAGATAGGTCAAGATTCAATAGGGTTCTACATGGGCCATATTTTTTTCTTTCTTCATCCCTGAAAACCTAAGGAGTATGGGTACTAGTTGTTCAACTAAAGCATGTATGTTCGGATTACATCTTTATTTACATCATCACATACTATTTTGTCCCACAGAACACGGTATAGGATGATTTCACAGGAAAAAGGAATTAGGGCAACCTTCCATCTGGTATCTGCTTAGCTTTCCAACCTATATAAATGATGTTTTGCACGGATATATAGGAAATATAATGGTAAATTGCCTGAGAATCCTGTTCTTGGGGCAGTTAGAAAATTAGTGGAATGGTAAAAGATGAGAAGAGAGTCTAAAGAATAAGGAAGGAAGTTACAATAGAATACAATAGAATAAATGGTAGCATGACACAAAAACTGTGTATACTCACTGTAGAGCTTTGAAAGAGTTGGAGATTCAATGAGATACCAATAAAACTACATAGCACACTTGTGAATGCTCATCCAGTGTTTAGTGTTGAGAGGACAGGGGAATCAAAGTTTATGTCTGCAAACTTTAATACTGGTCTCTGAAAAGGAGCATCAGCAGTGTCTGTTTCATTTAACCTTTCACTGCTTTCTTAGGTGTAGAATAGGTGCTGTTGGCCCTGTGGAAGCTCCTGGCTGGACATAGATTGAGCTTCTCCAGCTCACACTTTCCTTCTGAATGTCTATATCATGCAGGTGAGCACCATGCAGAACATGCTCTAGTATGTGCTGATTCATACTTGCAAATCCGTATAGTAGAGCTTTTTCTGGTCTTATCTACTATAATTTTTCTGGAGCAGATGCCCTGCATGCAGAAAGCAGAAGTAGAAAAATGCATTCTATATGAAAGTCATATTGGTAGAAGAGATACTGAGTTTAAATTCAAAGTGTGATGCTTTATGCTCTTTGCAAAAACCTATGTTGGCCTTGTCATTAAGTCTGGATAGCCTTGTAATGCACGTACATGTCTAATTTTTCATAGAAACATCTTTAAGTGTTGGTCAAAGTGATACACATGTTGTGACTGTAAGTGTTCTTTTATTTTGCCTACCTTTGAGTGTTCCCCAGTTCTCATCCTCCCAGGTGAGAATGAGAGTCTCTGTGCTAGTCAGTATGGCAACATGAATTCAGTGTCATTTCTGGATTCTTTCTATGTAAGAACAAAAGAAAAAGCTCTTCAAAGGGCTAAAAGTCTCAGGAACTTTTCTGCTGTGGAGTCCTCCAAGTGCTAACCATATCAAATTACCTACTTTACCTAGCAGCTATCTCCTGGTATATGTTCCAGGATAAGTATCTGGTAGGTCCATAGAGTCCACTGCCCTTGAGTCCTGTAGGTCCACTTTTAATTCCCCCTCCCAGAGTCTCCTGGGGTCTTTTCTCTCAGTCCCAGACACATACCTTACTGTCTTAGGCTCCACAAGCCAGCAGCCCATCTGCCAGATAGTCTATAGACAGATGTTCTCTGCCAGAGCCAGCAGTTGCTGGAAGAAGTGGCCATTGCTGCCTGTGTCATCACGTCTCCCCATCCAGGTGAACTATTCTTTCTTCTGTTTTAAAATACCAACTCCATGGGTTTCTTCTGGTGAAGAGTGAGAATGCTTCCTAACTCGTTTGAGTGAAAAAGAGACAACTTGGCTTAAAAAGTTTAAATAATTCATTTTCACAATCTAGGTCATTTTGCCAGAGATGGATTTGGGAGTGCTTACATGAACAACTCAGATGACACATATGAGAGGTCAGGAATACATGGAAGAGAGGCAGCAAAGAAAATTTGGGAGGGATAATTTTTTCCGGTGTCACAGCTGAATCTAGAGGAAGGTATCAGCTCACAGACTGAAACTGTGGGCTAGCCAGAAAGAACTGACACACACAGCTTGTAGTGAAACCATGCTTTGGGGTCTGGGATACTGATTAAGCTACAATTCAAAAGGGAATGACACACTAGAAAGAAGATAAAAATATGACAGACCCTTACACATCTTTTGAAAAGGAACTTTATGTCTCACCCTTACATTATAGTACTCTGAAGGAATCCATCAATAAAATTAATCAGGTAGTATCAGGAGACAGAAAGTTGGACTTGAATGAGCCTTTGAATAAGGAATAGCTAAGCTATCTAAGAGAAGTAAAATACCATCACCGGCCAGACGAGAGAAATCAGCAATTACTCCACCCATTTTCATCACGGCCAAGAGTTAACAATGAGTAGCCAAAAGTTTGGAGTAGAAGCTGCAATACTCAGCACAGCCTTGCTGTGCTGTGGTGTGGGTTTACCAGACCCCCCCGGGGTTGAAAATAGTTAATTCCGGGTAGATTTCCAGAGCAAAGCCAATCACAAGTTTTAGTAATGCCTCTGCAAATGACATATTTAAGAAAATGGAAGAGAAGATGAATTGCACAGAAGAAATTCCAGCCCGGAGAAGAGCAGAGGAGAACAAGAGATAGTGATGTAGCCTCCAAGGTCAGTGTAGCAGGAGGGGGGAGGAGAGGCCTGGAGGGCCCCCCTCTCCCCCTTCAGCAGGCAAAAAGACTTAAAAACTAAAACCCCTGCCACCTGTGGAGGATTATTTGGAGTGAAGAGACCCTCTTGCAGCTCATGAAAGAGCCTGTGCCAGAGCAGAGGACTGCATGGAGGAAGCTGTAACTCCATGAGAGGCCTAAGATGAAACAGAGTCTTGCTGGAGACCTGTGGCCCTCGGAGAGAGAAACCTATGCTGGAGCAAGTGTCCTGGGTAGGACTTGTGATCCCAGTGAGGGATTTATGCTGGTGTAATTCATCTGTGACCCTAAAGGACAGCAGAGTATGGAAGAACTGTTGTCCGAGGGTAGACTCACGCTGGAGAAGCTCATCCAAGTCTGTCTCCCGTGAGAAGGGACCCCACAAGAAACAGGGGATGGACTCGATGCCATATCCCCTGTAACAGTGGTGAAGACCCTGGTGCAGCAAGTTGTCCCCTTGCAGTCCATGGAGGACCTCACAGGGCCCGAGTACCCCCCAGCCTCCGGTCCTGGCCCGGCAGGGAGGAGCAGGGACAGTCCTGAGGTCGACGTGCAGCAGAGAGAAAGAGAGAGAGAGATTTCCAGCTTTGGGCGATCGAAGTTGTCGCCCTAGAGATAACAGAAGAAAACTTTCAAGTGCTGCAAATTTGATTTAGAGGAACTGTAAACCCTGAAAGTAAAGAAAAGACTTTTCTCCTCCTGGACCGTTACAGGGGGGAGGGATAATTTTGTAAATATATAACATTTTCTTCATAATTTTACCTAATTAGAATTGTTGTATATATTATTTTTTAGTTTTTATCCTGCTAGTAATAAATTTAATATTATTCCCCACATGAAGTCTCTTTTGTCTGTATAAAACTTCTCTCATCTCATAGCAACTGTGTAAAAGGTTTAAAAAAAAAAAAAAATTACCCCAAAGTAAACCCACGACACGCTGCCAAAAGGCAGGCAACATCCCAGTCCTGGCAACTTCGTGTCCTACTACGGAACTTTTCCTGTATTAATGTGTCATACAGATCTGGCAGTGATGGTGGGGACAGTGTCACCTATTCAGTCACAAATGTCAGAAGCAATTCTGTCCCCAGATCTGTTCTGAGGAGAATTATTAAATGAGAGAACAAATGCTCTTTCTGTTTGCCATGGTTCTTCCAAAGGAAGATCATCATAAAACACACACACGAATAAAACATTTTCTACCCAAACTAAACTCTTGCTTACATAACAAGAAAAACAACTTGTATTCATATCTGAAAAATTGCCATCTGGGGGCTACTCATTTTATACTCCTTGTTTGAAGTGGATATATTTATGAATGTTCATTTCTGAGCTGGAAAGAAGTGAGAAGCAGGGAGGTAAAACCTGCAGACTAGCCAGTGTTACTGAAGGAAGGAGAGACCTGGAGACAGAGCAAAGAGTTTCTGAAGAAATATTCTGGAATAATGTGCTCAGCTTGGCCACTGTGTCTAATAAAGGATATAGCTGAAAGAAAAAGGTTGAAAGATGGGAAGTAAAACTCACATAAGAATGGAAAACCATGGGTATTAAAGAAAAAATGCTGAAACTTAATTTTAGAAGTGGGACAACGAAGGGAGACTATGATGAATTGCATGAAATGAACGCTTAAAAGAAGCACATTGGGATTTTTTTCCTTTGTGTGCTTTTCACAAGAAGCCATTCACTGAAACAGAATAGCAGTGACCATGAAAGGAAGGAGGGAAATGTTATTTCAAACACTGTACAACCCCCATTGATTTACAAGGTGAGAGATTAGCTGGGCTGAAGAAAGTATTTTCTGATTTTTTCATTAGTATTTTCTGTGTATTCTCATGAAAAATGGAAACATCCTCATTTAAAGGAATAGAGGTGAAACCGTGGTATGGAAGAGATAAACACCCTAAAATTCCATGGCAGGAATGTAGCCAAACTGTAAGTGATACTGTTGGGAAGAAACAACCAACCATAAGTATTCATGCACCCAGTTTTATAGAATCTGGCAGTTACCAGATGGGTAGGATGCTTGGCTAAAGAGATCACAATTCCAATCCAATATGATAATTTGTAAGTGTGAACTAACACTTTGGTGGGCATCAGGATTAAAGATGATGTCAGAAAACTTAGACCCCTATACCTTATTTACCTTTGAGTGCCAATAGGATGAGCTGATTAATCTCGATACAGTGTTTGTAATTTTTTTGTGAAAGACCTTCCGATCCTCCCTCTCACTACAGCGACAGATGAAGTGCCTTGTGCTGTAAGGATTACATGGGAAAATACATGTAATAAAGTCCTTGTCCTCAGATGTCTCCAAAACAATACAGTCTCCATATGAAAAGAGGCCTCTACTGAAGGCAGAATTTGCTGGGAGTTTTTGATTTTCTTCTTCTAGTCTTTTTGTCTTTGCAAACTCAGCACAATGTTTGTCTCTTTGATAGTATGTAATTTCAGCTGAGAAGGTGCAGAAATCCTGTGCGTATAATAACTGTGTGTATATGCATTTAAAGTTAGGCATATCTGTAATTGCTGTGAAATTGTAAACCCAAGTACAATCTGGCATTAACACTGGGCACACTTCATCAACTCAGAAACAAGGTAAATAACTCTATTTTGATTGTTTGTGGCAGCTAGCTGTATTCCAACATCTATTTAAAAAGAAAGTCATGCCAATATGAGCTAGAATAATTCCTGGTTTTATATTAGAAAACAGAGGTAGGTGAACTATTTACTCAACAGCTTTTGATACTTCTTCTGGAAGATGTGTCACCAGCTTTTGGTAAGGAATTTATCACTTTACAAATTGCTATGAAACAGAACTACAGTGAATATGAAATGAACATGCAAAAGGGGAAGACAGATGATCATCACCAGCAGCCTGATGGCCAGTGCCTGTTTCACTGCTGTGGGAATCTGTGTATGAGCATAAGCATCATTAAGATATGACTGTGAAGTTACATTCTCTGGGTAAAACAAAACAAAAACTGGATTAGATTCTCACCACTGTAACAAGGTGGTTACAGTGGTGAGAAACCAAACAAAGCAGTCTTTCTTTTCTTTTCCAGTATTTAAACATCTCATTGTCAAGCCAAGAGTAAAATAACACTGTTCCAAAGAAGCCTATACATATCCTGATGTGCAGCAGCTGAAGATTTAATCAAGGCTGCTAACTGGGACCTGCTCCCTAAACCTCTGGCCTTCTGTTCAGCGTTTAACACAGTGGCTGCATTCCAGTTGGTATGTCCAGGGACTCCAAAAATATGCTGATCTCCAGTTTTCTTTGTAGTCTGTAGTCCAAGATGTAGGCAGGGCTCATCCAATGACAGTTTGAAAATGCACTCCTAATATTACGTCTTCCATGCATCTGCATTGTTTTGACTTTATGAACTTGACTTATATACAAGATTGTCAGCTTTGAGGCAGCTTTAGGTCTACAGATGAATTGTGGGGATGGCATTGAACTGTGGCATTTTGCTATGAGGTCAGAGAAATTTCAGGCTGTGACTCACGGTCACAGGGAGACTAAAAACTGCTGTAGGGGTTGACACCTATAATATGAACACAGATTTCAATGTCTTCCATTGTGTTGACACTGGAACTTGTCCAGACCCTTGATGAGCTGGTTCTGGGCACCAAAGCGGTAGGAAACTGCTTTGGGGGAAATAAGTGAAAGTTTTCTGCAGATTTATTGCCTTGGAGAGGGTCCTCAAGGCTCATACGAGCATGAGAGTTGGCACGAGGAACAAGATGGGATGATATAGCCAGGGATTAATCAGGCTGCCTTAAACTGTCACCGAATTGTGACCAGAGCTGGACAGCCACTGTGGGTCAGAGCCCCATAGCTGTGGATAGAGAGCCTTTGCTGTGCTCAGCAGTGTTAGCTGCTGCTCTCCAGCCTCCTCCTCCCAACAAATGGTGTTGTGGCCAATATCTGCTCATAAAGCTGCCTTGTTGGGTCACAGTGAGCCAGGACACTTCTCATTAAAGGAATTAGGCAAACCAAACTGTTTGGGACTGAAATGGGCTGGGAGACACGTCTGCCAGCAAACAGGGGACAGTTACCTCCAGAGGAAGAATATGGCAAGAGGTTTGATGGGCTGAGCACACAGGATACTGGCAGCCAGCACTCCTGCCTGTGGTCATGGCTGTTTACAATAATCATGCCGGTTTCTACACTTAAAGAGCTGGCAAGTTTCATATTTGAAAACCAAAAAACCTACAAAGCCCCACAACAAAACAAAACAAAGTACATACACAGAAAAACCCAACAACTGCCCCCCCCCCAAAAAAAACCCACAAAAAACCCCCGTAACAAATCAGAGACAGACCTGTAGGTAGCTTGATAACAATATTTATTCTTACAGGGAAAAAATATCAGGTTTCTCTAATTTAGTGAAGAAAGACATACTAAGAAATGATGGTAGAGCTGGAGCCAGGCAAATTTCACAAGAGAAATAAGGCACAATTGTTCAACTGTGAGAGTGATTAACCAGAGGAACAGACTACCATGGGAAGCAGTAGTTTTTCCATTTCTTCAGGTCTCCAGCTTAGGACTGGATGTCTTTGTGGAAAATACTTTTAATAAACATGTGATTTTGGGCTCAACACTAACTAATTCAGTAAAATTCAGTTGTGCTTATTAAACAGGAGGTCAAGTTGAATGATATAACACCCTTTCTACTCTTAAAAATCAATGAAGTGTAAATGAAACAGCTATTGAACTCCACTATGGAACTGGTTAGCAAACACATTCCTATGCTTTCCCTGTCAGTGGCAATGTTTTGGCTGGAATACTGCAGCTCCTGGTGTCCAGGACAGCGTCTTACTCCTGCTTAACCCTCCTCTGAGGTCAGCCTGTCTCTGTCTGAAGCCCTTTAGCTATGATTATCTCCAATTCAATGTTCTTTGTGTCTAATACACATTGTGTTACATAAAAGCAGAACTACAAATTATGAGGAAAAGAAGTATGCTTTAGTGCCATGTGAAAGGTAAATAGAAGGAAGCAAATTTAGTTAGATACAACAGATGCTACATGTGAATGAAGGCTGAGTAACAAGCTTTCCATGCAGCCTTAAATCTGCAATTTTCTCAGCAACTCATCTCAAAAGCTCTCTGAGTCCTTAAAAACCTGTTTGTTTTTTTGTTTGTTTGTTTGTTTTTTCTTCTGAAAATAATAAAGCAACTCTTAAAAGAGCACTTTTTCTCAACAGGGTCCAAAGTCCATTAGTGGGGAAACCATCACTAGTATTTGCTTCAGATTTATAGATGGAGGTGAAAAAAATGAGTTATCCATAGCTAGTCAGAAACTAATGAGGATGATCCTGCTGTCTATATCTCAGACAAGTGTATGACAAGATTAAAAGTATACACATATCTTTATTTTATTTCAAGAAAACAAATTAATTTTCCTTTAAGGGTTTTCTGTGGCTGTCTTTGGATAAGGAGGTGGGCTGAGGGATGCTCTTGCTCATAGTTGGATCTGATGATTTCTGACAAATACAGCCGAGCAACAGACAACATACAGTTAAAAGCTGTAAACATTTCTGGTACCCGCTGGAGTGCCATTTCCACCCATTTAACATCTTTAGATGTAGTTAAGATGTTAGGAGTCAACCCATAGCCAGCAGAGTGGGTAATGTTCCTCCCAATGGCAAATGAAAGAGATCAGGTGGGAGAGGAGTAGATGCAAAGTGCCTAGTGCTCAGCCTGAAACTCAGCATGCAGCTGTACAGCTGCTCTGCAGGCACAAAACTGATGCCTGTGTGCCACCTGCACATTTACATGAAACCATGATTAGGACTGGTCAACATGTATGCACTCGGACTGCCTGTACACTTGGCTACACATTTTAAAAGCAAGCCTTCAGTCTGAAGACAAACCAAACTTTCTATCATTGTTTTTCAATATTACAGTACTTTTTTTCATCCATGAAACAGTTACAGCAAATAGCCAAGCATAGGCCATGGTACACAGAAAGGATCTTGAAGGCTCCACAATTTTCACAGTCATTTTTTTTTCTACCAGCCAACTCTATAAACCACTTCCCAGCAATAAGCCAACATACATACTGTGTGAAAACATTAACTCTTTAGTTTCTCAAGAGTTACCAGAAACATGTAGCTACTCTGAGCTCAAATCTTACCTTGGCACTAAAGGTGAAAGAAATGGGTCGAGAAGACTCTCCCTGATTTTCTGCTATGTAATCTGTTGGATTGTTTCGTTCTGTACTGTTTATTCTGTTCTTCCTTCTTGTCTGCTCTGCATCTGGAACATGTCCCTGTAGAAGAAACTTAAGAAGCCATTGGCCTCAATGGCCTTATATAGGATCAGGTATGCCTAAAATATTCCTGACTGACATTTCTCTAACCTTAAAGCCTCCATATAGCATCCTCCACAACAATCTATCCCTATTAATTATCTATCTGTATATTTTTCCTATACATATAGTGAATCTTCATTAGTGTCATTAAAGCCCATTGCTTCTTCTGTAGAAAAAAATTATTTCTTCAATGACCTTTAATTTTTTTCATGTTTGTTATCATATCTCTTCTCAGTTTTCTGTTGTTTAGTGTAAGAAGTTCCAGTTTGTTTCATTTTTCCATTGTAGGTATAGTTTCAAACCTCTCATCATCCCTGTTGGTTCTTCTCTGGACAGTTTCCAACAGAGACAAATTATTTTTGAAGTGTAGTGCCTGGAACTGGATATATAGATAAGACACTAGCTGCAGAAGTTGACATTATTCAAGTTTTTATCTGTTATAATCCCCTCAGCCTCCTTTACTTCTGTGTTCTCTGTCCCATACTTTTGCACTTGAACGTTTCTGCCTAAGGGCAGTACCTCAAATTTAACTCCATTAAAAAGTTATTTTCAGACCCTTTTAGAAATATGTCAAGAGTTTTTGGAATTCTAATCCTATACCACAGTGTATTTTCAGTCCCCTCCCACCTCTTTGTTGCTTCCATGTGGAATGTGCCCATTTTCCATTCCAGCAGCTAAACTATTATTGAATAGATTGAAAAAGACTTAACGAGGTAGAGTTCCACTTGGTAATGCTGCTACACTAATAAGGGATGGCAGCAAGGAATAGTGCAATGCAATTGTGGCAGCACTGTGCTAGTCTGGTAATCCCCAACACAGAGACAGACCAAGTTTTTCTTCTCAAACCTTTTAAGGTCTTCAAGTGGAAAAGTGGTACAAAGCCACCCTGGTCCATGGTTTAACCTGTTACTTTTCAAAGCAGCATCAATTTATGTCTTCTGTTCCCTGCATTGCCTTTGGCATCTGTAATACCCCTGCACAGCCCATTCTGTCAGGCCAACACAACTATTCCTGCAGCCAAGTGGTAAATCAGGTTGGGGGAAAACTAAAACAGCACAAAGAGAAGAAGCGTAGCTCATAGATAGATGCTTACTCTGAACCAGGCCACTGCAGAGATTGTGCCCACACAAGGAAGGGGACAGGAAAGTGTAGCTGGAAGCATATGCTCACAAAGTGTTTAAGAAAATCTCAGCCTTTGTTGCTGCTTGGAGGAATTGCCCATGAACCTTTCTGCTCTTGTTTTTTCTCTCTGATGCTGGCTGTAGTACTTAAAACTACACTGTTCTTTTCGGCTTGGTTAATTTTCACTCTGTTTGGATCCCTGATTTGTCTGACCACAAAAGAGGTGTTGGACGTAGGAGAGAGGTCCCTGAAAATGTAGTTTCATGACTGGCTTTCAGTGAGCTAAAATGATGTTTTGGCCCAGAAAAGTTTCCTTTTCTGTGCCTTTCACAGCTCAGCGTGAGGCTGTGTGACTGATAAAAGGACATGGCAAGTACCAGCAGTGTGTGCTGGGGCTGTTGCATCAGTACCTCAGGTGCTTTCTGTTTTACTAAGGACCTTTCATCTGCAACTCCGAACCTGCCTTCCGCCCCCAGATCTGGGTCCTCTCAGCCTGACTGCCTTGGCAATTTTCCCCAGAGCTCCTGGAGCAGCATTTTTCCCTTTTTTGTTTTTGTTTTTCTCATGCTGTTGTTCTCATGCTGTTATTCTCATGACCTTGCACCTGCAAACCCCTGATAGTGTTCTCAGCAGGTTCTCATGGGAAGCGACTGCCTCCAGCGTGAGAATCATCCCTTCTTCCCCCCTTTTCCTATGCTTTTGCTTTTGGTTTACATTTCAGGGGGCACACAGCTTAACAACTACCCAGTGTGCAACACCCACAACATAAGTGATTACAACAATAGCATTTGTGTGTGTTCCAACAAACATTATATCATTGCTATAGTAAAAGCACTAGAGGGGGCACCTGGAGAAGAGTCCAGGAGATGATGCTTTCTGGGGATCCTCTCCTCACTTTTTTCTTAGCTGCCCATGTAGAAGAGCTCTCACTTCCTTTTCTCTCTCTCAGTCTAGGTTATTTTCACTCTTAGATTCAATGTACACCCTCAGCTATGAGACCCACTAATAAATCTTTGTGCACGTGAACTATATGGATTAAGGGAAAGGCATGGAAGGCAAGAATCCCACTGACAGCCTCCTTGCTTTAGCAAAACCACAGTCCTAAACTGGTTCTGCAGCATTGTGCAGGGAACAGTGCAGCTCCGTGCAGTTTAAATGAATGGGTTTAACTGGTGGGTTTGCCATCTCATGTAGTGGAGGGAACACATGGCTGAGGCAGGAAGGAGAGCGACGGTGGAATGGCAGCTACACTGGATTGGAATAGAGTGAAATCATACTCTAAATGGGAAGAAAAAAAACATGAATACCCAAGACTTTCCTCTTTGTAGAGAGATAACAACTTTACATGAACTGATGTGACCAGAGGAATGGTTCCAGCACTGCAAGCTGCCCGTCACCACAGAGACAAGCAGATCCTGGGGAGCAGGGTTCTTGGGAAAAGAAAGAGCAAAGTGATGAGGTGATAGGACATAGGAGCTGTTCCAGTAGCTGCTGGTGTGGACTGTCGCCCTCTTAGCACCGCTGGCAAATCTGCCTGCACCCTGTTATGAGGTTTCACAGCTACTTTGGAGTTTTTCCAGTACAACTACTGAAAAATGAAACTGAAATATGAGCTGAGAAAATAACCCATTTATTTAAATATAGATTAACCTTAGGTGTTGGACCATTTTCCCCAGCAAACAATCTCTGCACCATGCAGCTAAAGAAAACCTGAATTACAACACATAACTATGTCTCCAAGGCATTTCTAAATCAACACATTTTGTTGCAGTTAATCATTGCACTGATGTTTTAGCACTGTGAGTAGCTTCTAAAGATGATGTCAACACAGTCATCATGGCTGTGTGTGTTTCAGTGGAAAATAATTTGGGCTAAGCCTTGTGCATGGCTATTTCAATAGAGAAATATTTAAGGGAAAGTGTATTGCCATGGTAAACTCCATAGAAAAACTAGGGCGCGGCATGGGAAAAAAAGCCAAAGTTACATACAGAGGAAAAGGCAAAAGTTGCATTTTGCAAAATGTTATTCAACTGTCCGTGTATTTTTTGCATTAGCTGCTCCTTTGGTGAGTGATGCTTTCGCAGAACAGACAACGTAGCACAGGGCCTGAGTCTGTACCATCGTCTGCATGGACTGGCTATGTAACATGGTGGTTTATCCAGGAGGCCTCCCCAGTGCTAAGGAGAGACCCAGGCCAACAGCTCCCTATGAAGGGGTGCGAATAGTAACGGAAGTACGGGGCTTCCCTGGATGCTCCGGGCCTGTTGCACCTTTCCCAAGTTGAATGCAAATCTTTGTGGGGATCATCCTTTCAGTGTTTTTGGGAAGATGTGGAGAAAATCCTAGGGAGGTAGCTGCACATACTTCTGCTCACTATACAGAAGCCAAGTGAAATACAGTTTATCTGAATATTAGTTTCTTATCTTGGTCTTTCAGATTCTTTGATATTATGGTGATTTAGTACTTTAATATCCATGCTTCTATGAGTTAATTCTGGGATGGCCAAAATGATGGACAGCAGCCCTTAGTATTTAGGACATTGTGGTTTTCTGATACAGGCCACACCAGCAGCCAAATTCCTGTTTGATGGCAGAGGCTGCATCCCAGAATCATTATTGTACTTTGTCACTGTGTGGGTCTGCAGTGTGGGGCTGTGGATCCCCCCATTTTTTTCCACAAATTGAGCTCTAAATTCCCTTTGCAAATATGCTTCATACATTGCAATGTGCTGATCTGGTTCAGTAAGAGCTCCTCCACATACAGAACAAGCTATTCTGGAAGAAAGGTGACTTTAAACTAGACCAAAGGCTCTGTTCACATAAGCTATGTGTCCATGAGGATTTATTTGGTGACAATACTGGCTTTAGTAATTCTGTTTTTTTTCCTGCCACCTCCCTCTCCTCCCACCAATTGTTCTTGGCCACTCCCTGCACTGTGCCAGCAGAACTGTTTGTGTACTTTGTGAACAGATAAGGGAACTGATCTAATACAACTAGGTGAAATGGAGAGCTGCTGTTTGTTTTCTTCTGCCAGTTCACTTGGCTTGTGTGATTCATTACACAGCTATGCAAATCACTGCTTCGAAGAGAACAAAGGGCAGGTGGAAACAGGAGAAATTAGGTGGATGGGGTGGGATGGGACTGCCCAAGCCACATTATTGCTGACCATAAAGCCACAGACTGAGATGATACTTTAGTCACACTAAGTGCACATTGCTGCCACTCTGTCATTTTGGCAGCAGAGCTGTTAGAGTAGCGCAGAGAGTCCTACACCTTGGGTCAAACTCTTTCACCCTTGATGGCAAATCATGAACTTAGTGGCACTCAGGGAGATTTCAGGAGATTGGTGACCTATAGCTCACCACTATCATCAGGATGAGATCTGGTTTCTCAGCCATCTTTCATGACTGGCTGCAGCTTCCTTTCTGGTGGTCATCAGAGAGTTTGCATTAGTCTGATTTTGCCCATTAGCTAAAGAGATAGGACCAAGTTACTCTGTGATCAGTTTTCTTCTGGGTTAATGAGCTGAACTGTTTCATTGATAGCCTTTTGAAAAGCAGAGCCCATGGAAGTCCAGTGGTGGAAAACCAGAACTAGGAACATGAAGAAGGTTTGGAAAGGGGGGTGGATGATATATCCTTCCTTCAGTAGCGTTGAGCTGTTAGATCAATTCAGCTGTCTCATCTTCTGATTCAGATACATCTTCCATTTTCATGCAGGTTGTTAGCTCCAGCAGATGGATAAAATATCTAAGTTTTATCCATATCATCTTGAACTTCTGAAAGAAGATTTAAATGTGTGAGCTGTTCCTTGCTTTCAGGGCATGAGTCAGCTCAAGGTTTGACCCATTAATCTTTCAAAAGTGGGAGAGGGAAAAGACTGCAGCCTTTTCTGGCTGTTGCATTCCTCTTACGCAAAAAGGATGCTATGGGTTTCTGTTTCTGACGCTTTTTCTTCTAAATGTTTCTAATGTTGCTTTTTTCCTAAGGCAAAAACTATGTTAGCTGTCAGACATAAATTCAACTGGTGTTCCAAAAATCCAGCCATGTTTTCAGAATCTTAACTAAAATACCAGTAAAACAGCCTCTGTAATTGGGGATAAACTGACAGGGCAATTGACAATACGTGGAGCAGAACAGAAACCACCTCATTTGCCATATCTGCATTTTCCCACTGACCTAACAGAATTTAAAAAGATATATTTTTCCCAGTTAATTCAGTACTCCTGACCTATACATGCACAGAAAACAGTAACAATAAGAAGAAACACTTTTTAGAGAGCAGCTACCAGTATCAGCTAATTTAGGTGCAGGGCTATCACTGTAGACAGGTAAAATAATGGTTACCTAAGGCAGCATAATATCGGGGCAGCACAAAGGCCAGGGACCCATTGTAAACGCAGAAGCTCTAAAAAAGTCAGACTCAGCTGCTTCACTGAGTAACAGGAGAGTTTGAAGGCAACAGGTATCACCTGGAGAGAATATCTCTCCACACTCCCTGTGGCAGTGGGAACAACAACTTTGTTTTCCAGGGCTCTACTCCTTATGTCTGCCCACTATCTCTCTATTTCATGTATCCTCCTTTCCCAGCACAGCACAGGCCCTTCACCTTTAAGATGGAAAAATGCAGTGCTATCCACATAGTCAATAAACCCCAAGCTAATTCTAAGACTCTCTAGACCACCACTATCTCTTACATTCTTTCTTACATATCCTGTACTGCCTAGTCTTGGAGACAAAAGTACTGGGCTACCTGGGCCAGCTGATGGCCAAAATCATCACCAGAAGACAGGAGGGTGGAGGTCTTTCTGTTTTATGTAGACTACTTGAAGAATATCAAGGAAGAAAGATGCAAGGATGTCTTGATGAACTTTTAACAAACAAAGGTGCGAAGGTGCAGTCTTGGCTGCAGCTAACACAAGACCACAGAGATGAAAATCTTGAGAGAAATGAGCAAGTAGTAGAATCACAGCCCTGGACTTCAGGAAAGCAGGTTTTGGCCTAATTGGGAATCTTCTTGGTAGGATCCAATAGGAGACTGACCTAGAGGGCATGAGGCCAGAGCAGCTGGTTGATCTCCAAGAAGAACCTTAAGAAAAAGAGCAGTCCGTTCTGATGTGCGGAAGACCAAACAAGTATGCCAGGAGGCCAGCATGGATGTATAAGGGACTCCCAGCTGAGCTCCAACACAAAAAGGAAATGTATGGAAAGTGGAAGCACAGATGAGCTGCCTAGGAAGAATACAGAGACATTGCTTGAGCATGCAGTGCTGGTGTTAGGAAAGTCAGAGCTCACCTGGGAGATTAAACCAGATGGGGAAGTGAAGGTTAACAGGAAAGGCTTCTGTAGGTACACTGGTAGCAAAAGGAAGGCTGAGGAAAATACAGGTCAACTGTTCCACGGAGCAGTGGGCAGACACAGTGACAACAGGCACGGAAAAGGCTCAGGCACACAAAGCTTTTTTTGTAATGGTTTTCAGTGATACAGTCTGCCCTTAGTCTTCCCACTTCCCCAAGGTTAGTAGAGTCCATAGGAGTGAAACAGTGCCCAGCACTGCAGTTAGGGAGCACGGAAGCCAACTGGCCATACCCAAATCCAAAAGACCACATGGTGTGCTGGAGGAGATGGCCAATGTCATTGTGAGGCTCTATCATCTTTGAAAAGTTATGGGGATTTGGGGAGGTTTCTGGTGACTGGAGATGATAAAGGTTACATGTGTATTCCAGGGGGCAACAAGAAAGATGCAGAGAATGACAGACCAGTTTACCTTACCTCAGTCCTGGGAAGACGGCGGAGCAAATCCTCCTGGAAGCCATGTGCAAGCACATGAAGGACAATAAGGTCATTGCCAACACGTATTTACCAGGTCAAATCGACTGTTTTCTACAATGTGATGACTGTGTGGACAAAAGGGGAGCTCTGAATGCTCTAAAGGTTTTGCGAAGCTTTTGCTATGTCTTTCTGTAATATTCCTACAGTCAAATTAGCGTCATACAGCTGGATAACTGGACTACAAGGCAGGTGGAAAGTTGGCTTGGCCCTTGTTTCAAAGAGTGACCAGTGGTACAAAGTCCAACCGGCTGCAAGTTACTAGTGGCATCCCTCAGGGATTGGTACTGGGGCCAGTACTATTAAATGTCTATTGCTGATGACCTGGATGATGCAACGGGGGCAATCACAGCAAATCTGCAGATAACCCTAAACTGAGGGTTAATGGTTCATAACACTGGAGTTCAGGACTTCTATGCAGTGTCCCAGACAGGTTGGAGGAATGGATTCACAAGAACCTCATGCAGTTCAAGAGAGCCAAATGCGAAGTCCCGCACCAGGGGAAAAATAGCCTTATGCAGCAGCAAAGGTCAGAGGTCAACAAAGGAGCCCAGAGTAAACAGACTTGGAGATCCTGGTGTGCAGTGAGTGGAACATGAGCCAATACAGTGGCCTTGAGGCAAAGAAGGTAAACCACACATGGGGCTGTTATTAGCAAGAGCTATTAGCCAGTAAGTGAAGTGGTTCTTCCTCCTTCTTTGGCACTTGTGAGACCACAAGCATCCAATTCTGAGCTCCCCAGTACAAGATACGCTGGACTAAAACCACTAGAGACACCATGAAGGTCAGGGGACTGGAGCTCATGATGTATGAAGACAATCTGAAAGAACTGAGTCTTGGCCCTAAGAAAAAGCTAAGGAGGGAGCTGTAATAGAAGGACGAAAATAAAACAGATGAACAGGGAAAGGATGAGGGGCAAAGGACACAAATTGAAGCATGTGAATTTCTGACTAATTACAATTTAAAAAAGGATTACCATGAGGCTAGTAAAACACTGAAAATAGGGGACCACAGCGGCTTCAAAATCTCTTGCATTGAAGGTACTCATAACTGGACTCAATGAGGCCTCGAGGAACTGGCTTTAACTGGCCCTTCTTTGAGCAGGGGATAGAGATGATGAGCTTTAAAGATCCCTTCCAAACTACATGATCCCATGATTCTGTGCAGAACTGTGCCTGGAAGAGAATGAATGAAAGGAGTGAGACATTTACTTTCAACCCACATATATGAGAAGTATTTCAATGTCCCTGAATGATCCAGAAATATTCTGGTATGCATAAAAAAAACCCAACAAACCCAAACCAGACCATCTCTTAAGATCCCATGTCTTCAAGGCATTCCAGAAATTTTTTTACATTTATTATTGCAATCCTATGAGAACTCACATTTGGCAAAATCTTTACATACAGATATATCAAATCCAGCACTCTCAAGTATCCACCATGTGCTTTTAAGATACCTCTAAATCACTACTTGAAACTCACTGTAGATTAAAAAAAAAAGTATTTTATTGTTCTCCCGTTTTCCTCTATGCACTATGTCAAGGGCCCTATTGCTTCCAAGTTAATGTATGTATGGTATTTATATAACAGTATTATACTAATTAAACAAATAATGAACTATAATAAATACACTATTTTTTCATAATTTCCCTCTAGTTTTTAAGAAATGCTTCTGCCATAACACTGCTGAGAAACTGAGGTACAGAAAAGCACAGAGGCTTTCCAAAGAGAATCTCAGCAGAGCAAAAATTTTTAAGCAAATTATCTGAACTTTCAAGCTTGTGTTCAACGACACAACTAATTCTTTAAACAAACACTTGCTGAAGTGTACTATGACATTTGGAAACTCAGCTCCCTGGTATATCTGCATTTCATGTCTTTCAAGAAAGCAAAAAAGGCAAATGGTTTAGACTAAGAAGTTTACAGCGAGGTCAGCAGGATTGTCAGTGGTGAAAGAAGTCCTCCAGCATCCGGAAGATAGGAGAATGCACAGACCTGCCTGGACACAGCAAGTTGGTGAGGGGGACTGAACTGGTTGATTTTGGGCGAGGAACCTTTCTGCATGCCAGCCAAGAAGCACAGGCTAGCTGAGGCTTTCACTTTCCTTATGATTTAGCTGAGCCTTATGATGTAGATGAGCAGTGGAGCTGGACATGCAGCTGGCCATGTAGAGCATGTCAGCTGGCAACTGCACAAGGAAGGGGAGCTGTGTTCTCTCTGGTAGCTCAAGGAAAAGCTGAAAACTCTCACCACTGAAAACTTTGTGCCTGTCCTTCTTTCAATAAATCCACAGCAGTCATGATTTAGTCTTAATTATAACAGTCTTTTTAAAAACCATCCTATTTCAAAAACAAACCTGTTTATTTTCTCACAAACACTTTTATCAAAACCTTGGTCTCACAGCACAGACCTGGGCAGAGCTTTAAATTGTAAACTACCACCTTTTGCTGTGTAATGCTTCATTGGAGCCTACAGTGCTGCAGAAGAGAGATTGTTTATTGCTAAAAACACGATAGTACATGCACCATTTGAAGTGTATCTCTTCCTCTTTATCTCTGAAGTTTACGTGAGATGAAATTTTGCATACAGGGCACGGCTCACCTCTATCACTGCCCTCAAAGCTTTTTTGAGACTGGAATGTCTCCCTCAGGGATGGAACACTTGTTTCTGCTCCTACAAGAAATGCAGATAAGATGCTGTGCCTGAGGGCAGATTACTTTTCCCCTTTGTTAGAAGAGGGGTTTTTGTTTTTTTACGGTTCATAATTATTACGACTCTGGGAGCTGTGGTTTCAGAAATAAATAAATAGAAACCTGGTAGTTGCAGTTATTTCATTTACAGCTGCAGGAGCTTGCCAGGGAGTGCAGAAAGAGCTTGCCACGGAGTGCAGAAGGAGCTTGCCAGGGAGTGCAGAAGCAGGCAGCAGAGCAGGGCCTATAATTCTTATCCGAAAACACAGTTTTCAGACTGAAGGACTTCTGTGGAGCAAGAGAACACACAAAAAATCCCCTTTAGGCACGAGATGGACAGAGGGACCGATAACACCCTGGGCGACAGGGGCTGCTTGTTTCTCCGTCACACGCGTGCTCGGGCTGTAGACAGCGACAGGTAAGAGCCACTCCGCTGCCGTGCGTTTATGACGCGGGCTAACTCCAGGCTGAGGCCCCGGAGGTAGCGGGATGCCCGCGACGGGAAGGAAAGGACAGGACAGGGCGCTATCCCAGCACCATGACCACTGCACCACCACACCTCCCGAGCACGGCGGCCGCTTTACGGCAGAGCCGTTCCGGCCTGGCCGTCCGCGCTTTGCGGCTGCGCGGCGGCGGGTGGGGGGCGGGGAAGATGTCTGAGCGGGGAGAAGCCCCTGTGGCGGCGGCACCGGCTGGGGAGATGCCGGCCAAGAAGCAGAAGCTGAGCAGCGACGAGAACAGTAACCCCGGGGACCTGTCCGGCGACGAGAACGTGAGGCCGGGCGAGGGGGGGAGGCAGATGGAGCGCAGGGGATGGGGGGGGGTGCTGAGG
>VXAY01004090.1:731367-751204 GCA_013399855.1 Oxyruncus cristatus
CGCCCCGCGGGGCCGCCGGAGGGGGGCCCCGGTGGAAGAGAGCGGGGAGAGTTTGGGGGAGAGACACTCGCTGTGCCTCATGTGGGTCAGGGAGGATTTGAGGCCCGAACTGTGAACGGGCTCTGTCGCGAATTCTGCAACAAAACATCAGACTTCATTCCTTTTTTTTTTTTAAAATTTTTTTTTATTATTATTATTATTGCTACAAAACAGCAGAATTTTCCATCGTTCCTGCAGTTTTGCATCGTGTGTCTTCACTGTCACGTTGTAAAATAGCAAGCGGCACAAGTTTATGTTGTGCAGCCCTTGGGCGAATGAGGAGTAGGAGATGGTAAGCTCCTGTCAGCAGGAGACGGCAGCAGGTGATGGGGACTGTAATCTCTAAGTTAGGGAAAATTCTAGTGATCAGAGCAAAGGTAATGTGATTGATATAGAATAACTTTATACCTAAAAAGTAAACTTAATTTAAGGTAGTGAGCAGTCACTTAATGTATGTACTGGTGTGCAGAGTGTTATTTTGTCTGTTGGTTTTATGCAGTGTGGGGGTTTTTTTCTGGTTAGAGCACTTACCCAGCAAGTGCGGGATCTGGACCCCATCCTCCACAGCCTGTGGAAATGCTGCTTGTGAGGTGACAAGCAGGTTCGAGATGCTCTATACCACTGCTACTGGTTTTGTTTTTCTGTTGCTCAGTGGCATTTGTGAATCCAAGTGTAATTTAGTGACAGACGTTCGGGTTTGCTTTGGTGTCAGTTTTAGGCTATCAGTGACCACAGAACACATTGCTCAAAGAAGCTGTGGATGCCCCATCCCTGGAGGTGTTCAGGCCCAGGTTGGATGGGGCTCTGAGGAACCTGGTCTAGTGGAAAGTCTCCCTGCCGACAGCAGAGGATTGCAACTAGATCTTCTTTATGGTCCCTTCCAGCCCAAACCGTTCTGTGATTATATGATTCTCTGATGTGGGTTGTGTCAATGGTGAAGGGATTCCCTTTTCAAGAGCTTGTTACTGGACTCTGCTAGTCCTGAAAGATGGGGGATTCTGTTTAAAAGTTGACATAATAAGCAACGAAACAACAAATTGCAAACACACCAAAAGTTGACATAATAACAACATGGAGTGTTGATTTGAAAAAGGTAAAGAAAGGGTGTGTTTTGTTCCGTAGGTATCTGTGCATGTTTATCCTTTATGTGGTACTTGCAGATACCTGGTGTAGTTGTACCACGCCGGGTACCTGGTGTTCTTACATTGGCAATATCCGGCTAGTCCAGAGGCAACTTCAGTCTTGTCAATTATTAAAATTCTGGCTAGCAAGTGTGCTTGGGAGATGACTATTTGGCGAAGTCTGAAAATTTTAAGGGTCACTGAGAAGAAAATGGAAAGTGTAAAAATTGTTAAACTTGGTTGCACATATTAGGGAAAGGTTGTCTCCTTTAGGGGTACAGCGTGAAGGGAATGACTCCAGATTTGGCAGTACACTTACAGGCTTGTGTGGCATTATTCTTCCTTTTGTTCCTCATGATACCCTGTTTTGCAGAGTTGTTGGGCAAACTAAGACCAGTATACCTCCATAGGTTTTTGATGATACAGACATGAAACTGGGACAAAGAATGAATGCTTGTTGGGAATTGGTGTATTAATGTTTATAGCTGACCTCATTCTGTATTCCTAGCGGAGTTCCTGATGCAGCTTCATGTTACACTTAATCTCCTCCAGTGACAGGCTGTTGCCTGCCTCTGTTCCTCTTAGTTCAGATCTGGAAATTACATGGCCTCGGGATAAATTGTTTTCCCCCCACTACTCTTGACAGAAAGTGGACGGACTACCTTGCCAGGAAAAAACACCTGAAAAGTTGATTTTTGATAAGCTGAACGTACTCCTATGGAAGCACAGGGTGGGCAGTTATGATGCATGTGAAGTGTGCTGTTGTGAGCAATGCAGGGAAAGGTCCTTTAAGTTGTGTCCTGCAGTGAGAGTGCACATGAAATTGTAGTTTATGTAAATTGTCCAAAGGTGAGCTAAAATAGCTCAGCATCTGGATGGGTTGTTTTGTGTATCCCTTTTTTTTTTCAGTTTTCTCCATTCTTATCTTAGCTCTGGCTGCTAAGGATTGGAGGGCCAGTTGGATTAGTTAGCTGGTCAGAACTTAGCTTCAAGTGGAAGCAAGTATCTGTGAAAGAGCAAGAGGGGGAGTTGGGACTTCCTCTTCTGGTGGCAGTGCTGACTTGCTGCAGAACTGTGCTGTGACTGATGCTGCTGAGGGTGTACAGAAGCCTCACAATGGCTCAGTTCTTGGTGTGGTCAAGTATCATGTTTTTTACATAACTTTTCCTTTAGTACTTCAGAAATACTAATTTCATCTGGATCAAAGATGTTTTCTAGGGGAAGCAGCTGCTTTATCTTTAAGACATTTTTGAAAGAGCAGCTACCAGTATTCTGAGGAAGCTTCACTAGATCACAGTTCACATCTCTCCCTCTTGGATTAATCCTCATGTGACTCATGCTCTGTTTCTAGGGAGGAATGCTGTTACATTAGTGATAGATTTAAATACTTGAGTCTAAATAACACCAAGTCCTGGGAGGTCTCCTGTTCTTATGTAGGGGAATAAAAAGGGAAAAAGGCCAAGTGCTGCAAGATTAGTTGAATTTATACAGTAGTTAATGATCTTTTTATGACATTCTATATAATTTGGAATGTTTTCAGGATGATGCCGTTAGTATTGAAAGCGGTACTAACACTGAACGCCCTGATACACCAACAAACACTCCTAATGCACCAGGAAGAAAAAGCTGGGGGAAAGGAAAATGGAAGTCAAAGAAGTGCAAATATTCCTTCAAATGTGTAAATAGCCTAAAGGTAGGTATGTATGAGCTTGAGCATGGGAATGCTGGGTACCACTTGCTGGCAGTAATGTTAATGTTGACTGTGAGACAATGTCAAGATAGATACTCTTAAATATATGTGAACAGTTACGTTCCATGCTGATTTGAAGAAAGTACCTCTCTTGGAATAGCCAAAGTCTTGAAGAAAAAAGATACTGAGAAATACAAAACAGTAGGTAGTGCTGTAATTGACCCCATTTTTGTACAGGTTTGCAAAGTTGTGTGTGATGTTATAATTATGTATGTCGCTGAAGCTGTAGATGCTAGAGATAAATATAAGAAATCAGATAAACAAATTAAAATAGAACAAAACCTGTGACAACCTGAACAGATTTTTCTACCTGTTGAAATATATTTAAAAAACCAACCACCCAAACAAAATGACCCTACAATTTTGGAGTAGCTTTCTCCTCACACTTACCAGATCAGGTACTGGTATTTTCTGTCCTCTGGCAATTATCATAAATGCTATATAGTGCAATTTGGTTAATTTATTGTGAGTGTTGTAATTATGTGTTAGCACCTGATCGAGGTAGTGTTTATCTTCTCACACGGCACCTAATGGTCTTAAGAGATGTGAATTCATGGCCTTTACTCCCTGTTCTGGTGTTTGAGGATGTTGCTCTTTTCTTCTGCACTGATGACAGACTGTGGTGGACTGAATGAGTTTTCTCATTCGTTATTATTTTACACTACCAGGATGTTCTTTTCTTCTCATTCCTCAGCCTTGTGTGGGATATTTATGTGGCAAAAGCTGTAAATATGCCTTATGATTTGATTTTTATAAGATTTCTAAATAAAGATCATGTCTGGAACAAGACGAGAGTTTTGTTAAACTTTCTGTTTAGCTAGCATACAGCTCCATAGTAGATATTTTCTGCAGAATTGCTTTAAGAAGTTTTTGTCATTCCCCCACGCTTGACTGTTGAGCTGTGCTGACGTAGCTGTTTGTGAACTTTGTCTTCAGGCTGCCTCACTGAAATGCTGGGCTACCTGAGTGGGAGGGGATGAGAGCTTTGGATGATGGAAACCTTCTAAATGAGTTTTGCCACGGGAGAAATTGTGATATGAAGTTACACTGACAAAAGTATCTGGGAAACAAATTGATTTTATTGTGTTCTTGAAGTATAAAAATTATCTCCAGCCCTCTCAGGGTGTAGGAGGAAGGGAAGTTGTTTCATTTTCACCAAGGTAGGCAGCAGTTCCTGTGATTCGCATGAGTCGCCCCCACGGATGGTGCTATTTGGGGCTTCAAGTCATACTTCAGACACAGACGCGGGCCTTTGAGCACCCAAACTTTTAACAAGTTCTGAGTTTTGTTACTCAAATTTGTTTTCTGTCTGCAGACAGAAAGGGTTAGTATTTTCAAGTGTCTTCTGGGAAAACAAAACATTCCTTCACCTCACTGTCAACCCAGGCCCCACTGTAGGGTGACCCAAAAGACCGCCCTATGAAGTTAAGCAGTCCCCAACTTCTCTGAATTTGGATCAGGGCCTGGGAACAGATTCCTGTGCAAGTGGAGTCAAGCTGTGAGGGAGTAAATGTAGCATTTCAACTAAGTGGGTATTTTTATTAGCTTTTTTCCCTGTTTCTCTTTGAACTGAAATTAATAATAGATGTGCATGTTATGACAAGGCTAGGTAGCAGCCAAATTTGGTTTTTTACTTTGGATTGAGGAAGCCTGTTTTCTTTTCTTGTTCTGTTCTTCCGTACCAATTTTGCTGATACTGTGGAGATAAACTCTAACGACTGAATGCTGTATGTGGATTTAGAAAGACACTGGTGACTCTTTGAATATCACATCATATATCCCTGAGTTTATATGTCTTTGAGCTGTGCTGTAAGATGCATGTATTGAAGTTAATGAAGTGTCAACATGATTAAAAGACAAATTAATGTTGTTTGGGGTATATAAATTGTGTGTTTTTCCACTTTCATACTCTTGTTTTTTTCCCCCCTTATTTTGCTTTTTACTTTTTTTTTCTTGGGGAAACAAAGAAATACGGCTATTACTGTCTGCTTTGAATGTTAAATGGTTATGATTCAGCCAGAAAAACTGAGTACTTGCTAAATATGCTTTTTAAACACTACTTTGGAAGTTATTTTGGGTGAAATTTAAGCATCAAGAAAACATAAAGTATGACTTGGAAAATGACAGGAAATAAAAAGCTGACTTTTATTTTTCCTTTTTGCAATACTAAGTTACTGTAAGATGTACTGAAAAATCTTTACTCTCTGGGGTGAATGGAACTAGAGTTTATAAATTAGCATATACAACTGACAGTGGCACATCCTCATATGTCCATTTGTGTTTTGATGATAGATCTTTCAGCTGAAAACTATGTGTATTTTGCTTTGTTGTCCTCCCTTTGCAACAAGGCAATTATTTGCCCTACCCTTCGCTTTTGCTTAGAGTGTGGCTTAGAGGTTGTAAACAGCCTGCTGTTGTCTCTCAGCTTCTCCCTGCTGTCCCCTGACCTGGGAATCAGTATCCAATGCCATGTCTAGTTTGTTGATGTGTTAAGGAAAGGCAGCTAAAAGCACTGCCCATAATGGCTTGCTTCCACTTCTGGGAACTGGAAATGCACATGTGGTTAGTTATTTCCCCGCTGGCAGCGTGGGTGACAGTGTGTTAAAATGTGTTCATGCAGGTGATTATTTTTTGTGTTGGCTTAGTATTTACTTCACTGCTTTCAGTCTAAAAACAGGTCTGGTCTTACTCTGTGACTGAACCTGAGTTGGTGTTGAGTGAGTAAGGGCAGAACTAACCATTGATGGGTTATTTATTTACTTTTATAGCAATTGTAGGTCTGTTTTCTCCCCTGCCTTCTTTCTCTGGTGCATGAAGAATGGAGACCTTTGGGGTTTGTGCCCTTTATTTATATTAGGGACAAGATGGCATATCACAGTTTTACTTTTGGAGCAGCATCTGCATCACTCTTCTGTCAGTACAAACCAGTGTCAGATTTGCGTGACATGCTTGGCATCTGAGCATAACCATAATGTATGGCACCTAGAAGTATAATGTTTTGAAAAACCTGCGTCATTGTTTAGTACTTGGGACAAAAATTAGAGCAGACAGCTATTTTCAAAATAGCTATATGCTGTCTCTGGCCAGTAAGGATATTGGTAGTTTAAATAGGAGCATAGCTTCTTCAGACAGCCTAGTATATTCTTGCAAGAGCAGAGCCTCTGCCTGGCTTCTTCATCCATCAAACACCAGCAAAACCGCGATGCGTACACTTGCGCTCTTGGAGATGGTAGCACTTGGTGTGAGGAATGTAGTGTGGGTGAAGTGAGTAGATTAAAGGTATTTGTCTTGCAGAGTAATTTTTCCAGGGAAATAGGTTTTCCTTGAAAAAACTTACTAAATACTTTACATATGTACTTAAATATAAAAATATAGAAACAGTATGGCCCTCTGTTTTATCTCTTTACTTTGCCTGGGTCTACTTAGTCTGGGTCCTACATATAAAATCGGAAACTTCTTGCAACTTAGGTTGGAAAAATATCCTATCTTGAGGGGGAAAAACACATTGCTGTTACTTCTCCTATTTCATTAAATTTGTCAGAACCAGAGCACATGACAGAGAGCAAGGTTTTTCCAGAAGAACAAGTGCAAACCCTACTAATATGTCTCATAAAGCAGTAAAAATCCATACAATTTACCTGTGTTACTTTCATGCTATAGGTCAGAAGCCCTTAGTATTCACCGGTATGAACTCTTTCAAGCAGAAATTCAAACCCAACCAATTATTGATGGAAAAACTTAGGCATCCTGAATTTGATCTCAACCATTCTCTTCAAAGAAGACTTAAATACGCACAAAAATAGAGGCTACAAAGTAAAACTCAAAGATTTATGGCACACAAAAAAACGTGGCCTTGTGTATGCAATTTTATGGCTTACGGTTTAGCTCATTCTTCATCTCTGATTTGACTATGATGCTTTACAGATGCTGAATACCTGCTTTTTCCTTATCTCCTGAGGTCACTGATAACCTGGCTACTTGTCCCTTTCCTAATATCCCATGTCCCTCGTCACATAAATCCATTTGTTTGTTCTTTAATGTCATGATGGGTAATACTTTGAGTTAAACTTTGAATGATTCTTTTCCGTCTGTATTCAGCTTTGAAAGTTGCTACCTCTCTTAAAAATTGCAGGAAGGCCTTCATATCTGAAAGATTTTCTCCCTTCTCTTTCTAGCTCTTATAGATACATCAGTTAATAACAGATACTGCCTTTCTCAGTAAATAATGCTATTTTAAATTTTTTCCAGACTTCCTTTTCTTTTTTTTGAGTGGTATTAGACTCCCTAGCCACACCCCCTCCTTGAATTTATTCTTTGGTTCTTGGATAGGCCAGAGCTGCCAGGGCCAGTACTTCTCTGTTGTCTCTGAAGCACTGCCATTTGAGGGCTGCTTAACAGCCATCATGAGACACTTCCTTCCTGCCTGCACTGTCCCAGACAGTCCCCTGTGGGGAGGCACTTCAGTGAACATTATTCTTGCTGAAAACATCCTGTCAGGACAGGCCAAAATACTGTTATCAATTATTAACAAGCACCACCATATTCATCACAATTCATAAACCTATCTGCTTCCCTCTCTCCCCCCCATTTAAACTGATGTAAGCTGTATAAAAATAATAGTTGGCATTTCTCTGGTAACTGTTTGTGAAGGCGATATGAAAACACTTTGTAGACATGAACTTTGCAGCAGTATTGTGATATGCTGGAGAGAGTTCCTAATGTCTGTGATGAAGTTACAAGACCTAACTGTAATGAAGTAATTAAATGTGGCCCTTCTCCATCCTTATACCAGGATAGTTCTTTGTCCTCATAATTCTTCCCTGTTAAGTCACAAATCCTTGTGTTGAAGTAATTATGATGATATAAAATGTGTATAGATATGACCTTAGATGCAGAGATTGCCTTGCTGAAAACTGCAAAACAGAATAGTAGACCTGCAAGTATAACTTGGGAGTTCTGCCAGGTTCTGGCCATGGCTGAGACAACAGTTCTTCCCCTTTACTTTTTAAAAGCTTGGTGGGGAAAGAAAGGGGAGGGGTGTGTTTGTCAGAATATTCCTTTAACCTCCCTTAAGACAGCCAAGTTAAAATGTGGTGTTACCAGACTATCCTTTTTAACTGTTCACTATCTGAAATTATACTAAATGTGAACCCAGTAGTTTGAGGAAGAAAACTTCTCAATTAAACTGTTTACCACCACAGCTGAATTTCACAGCAATTATATGTCTGTGGATTTTGTTGTTTTTTTTATCTCTAATTTTACTTTCCATCTATAGGAGGACCATGGCCAGCCTTTGTTTGGAGTCCAGTTTAACTGGCACAGTAAAGAAGGTGATCCTCTTGTTTTTGCTACTGTAGGCAGCAACAGAGTGAGTAATCTTTTCTTCACTGTACACACTTCCGTGCGGTTCTCCATGCATTCCTTTTTCCAACCAATCCCGTTACCTGTGTTTAGTGGGGATGCAGAATACTTCATATAAACAGCTTTATTTCTAAGATTTGTAGCATCCGTTACCTGAGACAGTTGTATCCTTTGGTTTCTTTTATGAAGTCATGTGTTAGCTCTTTGGGGATTAACCTGTGTCATGAAGGAAAATGTCCTTCCGTAATATGCATGTGGGATAAAGGAGCGAGGTGTATAAATGTATCTTCTCAATAAAATTACTCTTCATAAATGTTATTGCTTTGAAAAGGTCATACGCTCTAAAACAGGATGAGAACTGTCTACCGTGACTGTCTGCAATGATGCCAGACAGCTCAGGAGCCAAATTAATGGCCTGTGAGGAGTGAGTTTTTAGGCTTTTTCTGAACCAGGATCTATGTCATTTTAGTCTTGAAAATAACTCCTGAAGTGCATTCTTTGTGAGTGTTGAGAATAAACAAGCCTTTTATTTCCAGGTTTGTTCCACCTGGCAAGTCACCAAAAGTGCTAAACTGAGTTTAAGCAAAGGATCAATGACTCCTTAAAAGACCAGGTCCTGTTGGAGATGGCTGCAATAACTGATTCCAACAAGAGTTTATCTTAAGACAATTCAAATAATAGACCCTAAAATCTGGGAAGGACAGCTGACAAATCCTGAAGTGGTCCTTTACTGCAACATTTCCACCTGTTGGAAACAAATGGATAATGGATGAGATCTAAACCATAGAGGCACATAACCTCTTCCCATCAGGCAGTCAATACACAGGTGCATGTGATTTCCTTTCAAAATACCACAAGTAATCAGCAGTCTCTCACACTTTTTTGTTTTTGTTTTATTTTTTCTCCAGGTTACTTTATATGAATGTCATTCCCAAGGAGAAATACGTCTGTTGCAGTCCTACGTGGATGCTGATGTATCCTTTTGAGTTAAAAACCTATGTGTTTCCTTCCTTATGAAAAATTAAGAGGTTTTTTAGGAAAAAGTATACAAAGGTTTTGTCTGTGATTTAATACTTTGCTCATGTGGTGCATTCCTTATGTTAAGTCCAAGTCTTGCCTCTTTCCCACATCCTACAATCCCTCCTATTGAAAAAATGTAAAAAATGCAGACTCATGGACCATGCTGTACTAAAATATTTGAAAACTGATTCTCCATCAGTTTAATCTTCCCAACACTAATATTTGTATAATGTTTCGCTGCTTTACAGTGGTCTCAGTTTCTCTATGAGTCGGATCTGGGTTTAAAGACTAAGAATTAGGTTTTATGCTCTGAAGCATTAATAACATGTGTTGATCACTTGCAGTACACAAGTCAGTAACTTGTGAACTCAGTCTTGATGCATTATTCCCAATCTTTGGATGTTTTTTGAGAAAGAAGTTCAAAGGTGATGCCATGACAGAGAAGGTGTTCTTTGTATGTTATGGAACAGAAGTGAGGAATTGGCATTTATAGAAAAGGTGATGTTGCTGGTATTTGCAGATGTATAATCGAATATGTGTCTTTTTCTTAATTGGTCCAGCAGAGAATCCTGAGCACTTGGATAACAGCAACAGGTTTACTTAAAATAAAATCACATTGTTTAAAAAATAAATCTGCTGTTTGTTCTGTATTCCTTAACATAAGGTGTTGTAGGCAGATGAAAATTTCTATACCTGTGCATGGACATATGACAGCAATACAAGCCATCCTCTTCTGGCTGTGGCAGGGTCCAGGGGTATTATTAGGATAATTAATCCTATTACAATGCAGTGCATAAAGGTGAGTGTTTACAGCTTTGAGATACAGCTTGTGTTTCAGTAAGGCATGAAACTTGTCTTCTAAGTACATGTAAACATGAGGACAGATGGTAACTTGGTCTCTAAATTCTATCCCAGCACTATGTGGGCCATGGAAATGCAATCAATGAACTGAAATTCCATCCAAGAGATCCAAATCTTCTTTTGTCTGTAAGCAAAGGTGAGGAAAAAAACCTTTTGTTTTTGTATAAATCAGGATACTTTGGAGTTTGGTCTAGGCCAAAACCTCTATGAGTTTTTTTATGAATGTCACTGAACAAGTTCACCTTGAAAGTCGAGTGCAAATCACGCTCTCTTATGGCTGTATATCTTGTAATCATTAAATCCATGGCCTGCAATAACCATAACTTCACCTGTGTTGCAACGGCATTGTGAACAATGCTGCTTTTTAGGAAAGAAGAATCATGAGCCTTGGGTTTCCTCTTTACTTTCTAACAGTTGAATTAAATTTTTCCCAGTTGTTGAATCATGTTGCCATCTAGTGGGGAAGTCTTAAGGTTGCAGACAACCAGACACCACCGTGTGCATGGGGAAAACTTGGATTCTCTGTTGCTTGGGAGCTCTAGTTGGACTTTGTGTAAAGAGCTTATTAGTGAAGGGAGTTTTTGATATGGTGTCTTAGGGGCTTGTCCAGAAAGTTTTAACAGTCACAACTTCCTGATCTTGACGGTTTTGTAAAGTAAGGGAATGATCTCCGCAAGAGCTATCCTTCAGGAATGCTCTAACTGGAAATACGTAAGGGAACTTTGACTTTAGCGTATTTGGAGTTACTGATGAAGCTACATGAGAACAGGAGGTGCAGCTGTCAAGTTGGTGCTGTGGGTCTGTAAATATTCAGTTTCTTGAGTTCTGTGTATTTTTAGGTTCTCTTTTTAGTAACATTTTGACATTGGCCATAGTACTGCAATTTTTAATGTGCAGTCTCTGGACCAGGTACTATCACGAAGAAGGCATGAGGCAGGAGAGTACTTGAAGTCTTAAAACTGCTTGGCTTAGAGATTAATAGAAAAAGAGGAAAATATTTGGGACTGTGTGGCCTTCTGTGTCCCTTTTGGGACTGTGGGTGTTGCTGTAATTCAGTACAGTATACTTGTGGAATGCAAAACGGAAATACACTAGAGGTTCCAATTTCCAAATGTGAAATACACTAGAGATTCTTAATTAGAAATTGTAAAAACTTTCTTCGAACAAGTAGATTAGTCTGATTGACTTTGGGATACATGTTGTCTATAAAAACAGTTTTTCCCATCCTGTGGTTGATAAAGAATAACACTTTAAAGGTTAAAAAAATGGAAAATCAGAACTTTTCTGAATGTTGATCTTAGAATGGCTGAAAGGAATTCTAGCATTTTTGGGTACATAAAATTGTTCTTAAGTGAAGACTGAATAAAAGCGTATTTATCCAAAATCAGATGTTCCTCTGTTTTTTGGATAGTCTTAAGATCCAAGTGTATTTTTAGAAGCTGTACCTAGGGGAGGGGGTTGGCACACTTTCTCAATTACAGAATTACTCTTAACGGTAGTTGAGTTGTTATGACAATTTTAGTTAATACAGTTCTGTTGCTTCTAACAAGTGAAGAGGAATTAAGTGCTTTTCTGATGTTTACATGAACACCTGTTATTGAAAGTGGTTAAGCTGAAATATATTATTCAAATGTACATATAAAAAGCAGCATGTAATTTTATTTGTTCTTTATAGATCATGCATTGAGACTGTGGAACATCCAGACAGACACGCTGGTTGCAATATTTGGAGGAGTAGAAGGGCACAGGGATGAGGTGTTAAGTGCAGTAAGTGGAAGACTGTGGGGCAGTGATTTAGATTTACAAAGGGTAGTAAGCTACTTTTTATCCTCTTGTGCACTGTTTTGAAATTTTAACTACTTAAAAACCCCAATTGGAAGTGCATAAATACTTTTTTAAGGGGATAGACAAGTGTAAATCTAAGGTGTTTTGATTGATCTGGCCACCTCTTGGAGACAGGACAGGTGTTCACTTTCTGTGTGCTTCAGTAGCTAGTTTTCTTACAGTGCAGCCTTGAAGTGAACAAAATAGAGCTTAGTGGGGCTAGAAAGAGTAAAAACTTTTCATGATGGTCCCACTTTTAAAGTTCTTGAGGTCTTACCAAGTCAAAGCAGCATAAGCAAATAAACCTTGAGAGACATGGTAGTGAAGGAAAGAAGTTATTTGAGTTAAACTGTTTTTCAGTGGCTGTGAACAGCCAGTTGATACCTAGCAAATATCAACTAGATGAGTTAACTTTTAATACACTGCTCTTAAGAACTGTTTCCATTCCTGTTGTGTGACCCAAAGGGTGAGGAGTGCATCTGTAGGAAACTTGACACTATTTATTATTCGCCTATGTTGTAGCCCTGGAATTCTGCCAAAGTTGCTTTTAGGGAATTTACTGAGAGAGGAGAACTAGCTGTAGATTCATTGTCTGTCAATGCTGTTGAATATGCCTCTCTTTCTTGAGAGAGAGTAAATAGAATTATTAAGAAGCTGTGCTGCTTTGCAGTGAGCTGGCTTACATTCTTAGTATTTTTCAATTTGAAATACGCAGTTTTATTGCATTCTCTACACAGAAAATGCTGTTTTGATGGAAATGATGGAATAAAATCTGGCTTTGTATAATACAGCCTCGGCTGGGGGTGCTCAAAATTATTTTATATACATAGGATTACGATCTTCTTGGTGAAAAAATCATGTCCTGTGGGATGGATCACTCTCTAAAACTCTGGAGAATTAATTCCAAGAGAATGATTAATGCTATCAAAGAATCTTATGAGTACAACCCAAATAAAACCAACAGGTACGTAGTCTTCATCTTCTTGGCTGTCTTTGCAAAACGTAAATACTCCTATCAGTGGTTAATTCCTTTCTAAACTGGGAGTTCTTGGGAATAGTGTGTGACCTAGATATTGTGCTGGGTACTAAATCTCTCTAGAGTATGTCTTACTGATGTTTGCTTCAGTGGAATTTTATTAAATACAAAGTTCTGAGACTTATTTTTAAATACTTTGTTTCTTATTTGCTCAATTAGAATATCTCTAGAATTATTATCTTTAAGCTTGTAATTCATGTGTTTCAAGTTGTCAGTGCCTTTTTCATCATCTCATCTTAAAATTTCTAGAAGGGAATCAAATCTATGTAAATGTGGCAAATAGTTTTATATTGGGTAGTTAATTATTGGATGTTATTTGACTTTGGGGTGGGAACAAAATTTTACATAGTAATAACCTTCATTTTCATCATTCTCTGATTTGACCTCAGACATGAGTAAATTGTCAAGTAAACATAGCAATTAGATACATGATAGATAAATCCTCCTTTATGAAGTTCCTCAACTTTTTAATCTTAACTTCCAGTTAAACCATTGAGAGAATTGAAGAGTCTAAAACACAGTGAACATGTTCAGCAATGAGACTAGCTGTGAAAATACTCTCGCTTTTTTTGGTAACGTTACCAAATATTAAATGATGCTTTTTTCAGCGTGCTTTTTTTAAAATTATGATTTTTTTTCTTTTTAAAATAGTGTGCATTTCTACTTAACAATTTAGATGTTGCAGAAGCAGCATCAAGAAAACTGAGCCTTAATTCTTGAAGTATTTGATGACAGGAGCTGTATTCAGCATCTGAAGGAGTGGTTTTACTCAGCACTGTCTCTGCACAGTCTTGTACATGGGAAACTAGTTATTTCATTAGCAATGAGGATGAGAACAGGGACTGTTCCTAGTATTAAAAAGAAAAAATCAGCTTATGAAATCTACTTTGTTATAAAACTGTTAGAAAAGATGGGCTTATTCTTTTAACATTGAGATATATTAAAACCAGCTATTAAAAATTAGACTTTTGCTTCTGTGTTCCTCTGAACCTCACTCAGCAATTTTCTCTGTAGGCCCTTTATTTCCCAGAAAATTCACTTTCCTGACTTTTCTACGAGGGACATACATAGAAACTATGTTGACTGTGTACGGTGGCTGGGAGATCTAATTCTTTCCAAGGTAATGTTGCAGCTTTTTCAGCTACATTACATTTATTTGCTTTTTCTGAGGATCCTAAACAATAGAAGTTCTACTAGCATTTGAGTCAGGTTAAATTACTGTTCTGTGTCAAATGATTTTGTGGAGTGTATTGTGAATTTTGTCAACTGTCAGGATGTGTGGATAAGCAGCTTACACTTAAAAAGTAAAATTATTACTACAGTTGTACCGCTGCTAAAGGTTACTAGCTTACTACAATCTACATGGAACATATGGAAAGGGAAATCTACAGATGCTCGTTAGGGATCCTGCTGCTAAAGGGTGAGATGAGGGTTACCATAATGGAGTAACTTTGACTACTGTGTTGTGTCCACTAGTAACACTGGCTTGCAGATGTTAAACCAGGCAGTCCAACTGCCTTGATGCCAGAAATTGGTGAGTGCACGGTCCTGTTAGTCAAAGGGATTGGGTAAACAATCCTTAAATCAAGATGAGTTTAAGCTGCTTATGAAATTGTGTTTAAGCACACCTGGTTGACTTGCTCTAAAGTGGGTGAGGGAGGGCTCCGACAGTCCTGTTACCTGGCAAAGCTGTGAGGCCATCAGGTTCCCAGCGAAGGACAGTGATATATTGTTGGTGATGTGACTGTGATCTAAGGACAGACGTGAGATTTTTGGTTATACTTTTTGTGATGTCATTGGGGAAGCTGTGAGGTGAAATGTTAGAATTGTAGTTAGACTGATTGTGCAGTATAAATTATAAATATAGGTGACCTTTTTTTTTTTTGTTGTTGTTTTACTCCAGTCTTGTGAAAATGCCATTGTTTGCTGGAAGCCTGGCAAGATGGAAGATGATATAGATAAAATCAAGCCCAGTGAGTCAAATGTGACCATTCTTGGGAGATTTGATTACAGCCAGTGTGACATATGGTACATGAGATTTTCAATGGATTTCTGGCAAAAGGTATGTGTCAGTTTTGACTTTTCTGTGTTTGAAGGTGCGTAGTTTTTCATTGATTCCATGTTTATGGGCACAGGAAAAGTCTTGGTTCATGTGATGTTTAAGAAACAGAATGGTTTGCTATAAGGGCCTTTCTGTGAAGGTGGAGGAGCTCCAGATATTTTCATTCTGGGTTCTGCCTGATAGAAAAAAATTCCACCAAATAAATACTTATTTTCCTCCAAAGGTATGGTTACTGATACGTTCCTCCCCTATCTGCAGGGACTGATAAAATGTAAGAAAAGAGGCAGATTTTCTAGCCTTTCTAACCCCTGCAACAAACTCATTAAGTCATTCATGTTTAAACATTCATGCACAAATTATCAGCTGTAGAGCCTTTATAGAATTCTGACTTCATTCTTTGAGAGAGTATTTTAAAAATTCTTTATCCTCTGTGTTCTTTCAAAGATGCTTGCTCTGGGCAATCAGGTTGGCAAACTTTATGTTTGGGATTTAGAAATAGAGGATCCTCATAAAGCCAAGTGAGTACCTTATTTTTGTTAAGACGGGGAGTTGGGTTACTTTACTTTTTCCTGTACTGATAAAAATAAAAATTCTTCAATACTCGTTTAATACTAATTATGTTTCATTATATCTAGTAGGTAAATAAACATGAGCCCCTGAAGGTTAACTTCTATCATATTTCACTGATTTCTAATTTACATTATAGAAGTGCCAAGAAGCCCCATTCAGATTGTGCTGGGTACAACGTGTAGATATAGCAAAAGACAGTTTATTTCTCGCAGGGCTTACAAACTAATTGGGTGGAAATCTTGAAAAAAGAGAAGATGTGCTGGGTGGGTGTAGGACATGACAAAGGCGAGATGGGTGAGAGGACTAGAGTAATGAGAGTGTGGACAGGACAGAAAGAGTAATGAGCAGAGTGTGGAGCAAACAGTGTGGCTTTCCAGTTCCTCACCTGCATGGCCAGGCAATTTTACATCATGTATTTTAAATATATATACATATAGATAGATACACAGATAGATGCATATAGACAGACATGTATGTGTGTAAACATATAAATGCAAACAAACAAACAAACTTTAAATCCACTCCCAAAACTCACTGTGTATAAAGAGGATATATGCTGTATATAAAAATACTATATGCATTCTATTTTTATATATCCTATATAATATATTATACATACCTATGTATATTTATATATAATCCATGTAAATATGTGTATGAACACATTAATGTATGAAGTTCTGAAAATGCTGCAGTCTTTATTCATCCAATTAAAATATTCCTAACTGCTGGGAAATAACATTGATTATGAAGTGCTAATAATGTGATTCAATAAGCTTTTGGTCTTTTCTTTAGTGAAAATTGTGTGGATAAGAAACAACAGCGGGTGAACAGTTAAACTACTGCTTTCCCAAGTACACATTTGTAATACAAAATACACCATGCAGGCCATAATCTTGCTGCCCTTCAATTCCTCCTGGGTCACATAAATACGGGATTGGTGAAACAGTGCTCCATAATGTTGTAGCAAGTGCAGATTTAACATTGCAGCTGAATAATTTTCTTTTATTTACAGGTGCACGACTCTTACTCATCCTAAATGCGTTGCTGCCATTCGACAGACCAGTTTTAGTAGGGATAGTAGTATCCTTATAGCTGTGTGTGATGATGCCAGTATCTGGCGCTGGGACAGATTACGATAAATTACTTTTTCTTAATTCATAGTAGAAAATATATTTTCAAATTATAATATAGTCTGTTAACTTGCTAGTACAGTAGACGCATTTAGTGTAGACTTTCTCGAAGGTTCAGCAGGCTGGAGCTGAACTTAGTGATGTTTACATTCTGTGTATTGTTCTGCTTGAAATTGCTGCTTTTAATAAAAAGAAGTATTTTTGTAAAGTTTTCTGAATTGTCCATTTTAATTATTTCCCACAATGAGTTTTCTCTTATGGCCTGTGAAATTTCTTTGTGTACAGCTATCACATAAATGTATGCCAACTTGCTAGAAATTTGGTATATTTATCCTTGCAGCTGTATTTTTTTAACTGAAAACCTAATGAAGCTATTACCCAGAGACCTCACAAAGGAAATGCTACACTTAGGAATAGAGTATAAATAAATGCTAAATCATTTCTAAAAATATTTTGAACTCATTCTTTAAGTTAGTTGCAGATTGAAATTGATTTAAATTTTAATAATCTCAAATTAGGATAAGCTTTTCACCATTTTTGTTACTGATTAGGGGAAAAAACCTTACTGGCTTTTTTTTCTTTTGTGGATCACATTGCTCTGCTGTTTGAGATAACTGCAGTGTTTGAGATCTTTCTCCTCTTAAGACAGACAGAACTCAAAGTTAGTTGCTGGAAATATATTTTAGTTGCCTCTATCATTATTCCCAAATAGCCTCATCAATGCTTTACTTGCCTTAAGAATAATGATTTCTAAAATCAACACTGTTTCATAGAGGCTTGAATTATGTACAGTTTATAAAAATGTAAGGGAAAAAGTGGATAAGATGGCAGAAATTATGAGCAGTGATAATCTGTGTTCAAAACGCTCATGTATATCTTGTCAGCACATAGTTGGAATGCTCATGTTTGTGTTCTGGAAGTGGTCCAGGACATTGCGCAGTAGCCGTGTGTGCCTGAATGAGGAAGAAGGTTAATAACATTTACTGAGGCTGAACCATTTACATACTTTTTTTCCCTACCGTGCCCTTCTCATCCTTCACCATAACATGTTACATGAGAAGAAGCATGAAGTTATTATGTAAATACAAGTACACTATCACTGTCTGTTTTTCTGATCAGTAGATTAAGTTAAGTGGTCCTGTGTGCTGCTGACTTGTTAACTGCATATCTGACTTTTATCTTTCAGGACATTGCTTTTTCCTGTTTGTTACAGTTTGGGAAGTTTGTAAATGCTCTGTTTAGATTAACTACCTGTTCAGTTTGAAGTAATATGACTAAGCCAGTTTTGAGTTGTGTCCTTGGGAACCTGCAAAAAACGAAGCCCAGAACTGGCAGGTAGTTTACAAGTTTTTAGTCTGCAATATGTGATTGTTTTCCTGTTTTTTTTTCTTTCTCCTCTTAAATCCTTGTCCTTACTACTGGGGACTTGCAGTACTATCACAGGTCTGTCCAAAACTAGTGTTTAATTGAGCTGGATTCTGGACCTTATTTTTCTTGCACAAACCAAATGTCCAGTATGCTCCTCCTTGTGTCCATGACTGTCTGGTCTGAGGGAACATGATCAGGAAGCCAAGTGTAAAACCACAGAGTTGGCAAAACCAGGTAGAAGCCTGAGTGCTGAAGGGAGGAAACGGAAATTCCTGCAGAGTTGGAACACAGATTAGCTGAAGAGGTGTACAGGTGAGACTGGAGCTTGGAGAAAATGTCTAGTTCTACTGCAGCTCCAGAACTGCTGGCACAGTGTGGACCAGTGTTTATGCAACAGCAAAAGCCCACATACCTCATAGTTCATTCTGTGGAAATTATGTGGTGTTGGCAGAGTCTGAGACATTGGGGAGCTGGGACTGGAGTTGGGAAAGCACTCCAGAAAAGCAGTGGGAGTGTTCAGGCTTCCTGCAGCCTCAAGGAAAGAACTTTGATAGGTGACCTAAACTACACTTGGGTTGGAGGCTGGTACCATTTAGCCTTTGCAAATGCTTTATGGTAGTGTGCCATTAGACTGAGTCTTCTGTGTTTTCACATGTCCAGGGTTGTAAGTGAAATGGGATACAAAGGCAGTAGGGATTTTTCAGCCATGGCTGTTATTTTGGTATATAAGTGGTATATTCTGACAAATGAGCTGCTCTGTTTGAGAGGAAGGAAAGGAAGGGTGGTGCTTGACTGGTGAGGGGCCTATCACAGCTAGGGTCAGCTTTAACTTCTGTATTAACTTGTGAATGTGCTGAAGACTGCTGTCTTAAAATGCATACAAATGTTCCAGCAGCTTTGCCCTGAGAAACCTGAATGGAGCTGAAATCAGATTAAAAGTGTTAATGAAGGGAAGAACTTGTAAAAGTAGACCTGTAACAGGCCATGATGAGAAAAAATTCTCCCTTACAGCAGTCAGCCCCATCTCCTTTTAGGATTAATAATATTGATAAGATATACAACAGGGAGGAAAAAACCTCCTTGTCAACATGCAGACCCATATAGCTCAAGTGAGCGTAAGAGTTGTGTATTTATTTCACTGGGCTGTTTTCTTTCTAGAGTTGCCTAGGTTCTAGACTAAAAAAAAAAAAGAGAAAAAGTAAAATTATTCTGTGTCTTCTGGAAGATACAGAACTATTAGTTATAATCATTGCAAAAGAATTTAAAGAAGAGTTTAATATTGTCCAAAACCTTTTCACTTTTTAATATATTCTTTTGTGGAACATACCCTGAGAGCTCCAGTGCCAAAATTCTTCATCAAAAGAAGAGGGGTTTAACCCTAATATTGGAGAAACCTACCAAAAATAGCCCAAAAGAATGTGTTCTTCCCTGCAGGCCACCTGTAGTTCTGTTCTTTGACAAAGTCTGTAACAGACTCCTTCTGTTTCCCATCTGAAGACAGGTGAGGGAGAGGTAAAGGCAGGCTGTGCAATACAGTCAGGAAACTGTTTCAGGAGGCTGCAAGTGTTACAGACATCTGTTCTTTATGAAGAGCACAATAAAATTTGAAAGTTGCTGATCCCTTCAGTTGTTGCACACTGAGTATCTCTGAAGGGATTGATCTTTCATCCCTTCACAAAAAAAAAAAAAAAA